>JALIZH010000937.1:0-238523 GCA_030522465.1 Rhipicephalus appendiculatus | reverse complement strand
ACCACATATGCTAATGGGGGGGGCGGGGTGAGGTCTATTTTCTCACTACTTTAGGGTAATCGTGGCGATATGTGTTAGGCCTCGACTGGTTCCACGACCATTTTTAGCAAGATGAATTTGTTCCTTTCGTAGAGAACTGTATTCACGCTGTTCTTCTGGTGCCTTTAATATCCCTCTACCTATGGCAGCCTTATCATGAACTGAATAAGTTTCTAGAAAGGGCTCCCTTTTATATATGAAAGTGGGAAAGACTCGCAGGAAGAAGGGGCGGCCGTTTTACGTCATTCGAAGCCCTCGCGTGAAGAGCAAAGCAGGTGCAACCTAATCTTTACCGGGGATGTGCGGCAGGGTAATCCTAATGTTTGCACCGGCCTTATTATCCGGCATGCGGTGTTTATGCTTATTTTGTAGTTTATTTAAACAAATACTGACGTCTATCTTTGCTGTATGCCTAATTACAAATAAATATATGCCGTCTGCCTTCATTTACTGAAGGACGATTACGGTTCGCCTTCAACAGTAGAGCGCCATAGCGTAAGCGCGCTCCGTGCGCATCACCTTCCTAATTAATTGCTAACCTGGTTTCGGTTCTCGGTAGATGCCTCTGCTGTCCCGCAAGAAAACGAACGTCTGCGCGCGTATAATTGGCCGTTTCAAACTATCCTAGAAGGCCTCATGCAAGTACAGTTGCGAAGGGCCTGCATACATCATAATTCTTCCTTTTGCAAAATCAGCGAAAGGTCCACCGCGCGTCCGTCATATGATGATGATCATGATTCTCTGAGTAATGGCGCAACCCACTACGGGGGGATCGGCCTCGAAACGTGCGCCAGTAGAATATTCGAAAAAAAAATAAATAGCAGAAGAAAAAAATTACACCATCTCCCGCTAAAGGGAACCATGTGTAGATGTGAAGCAGCGGGCGCTAACGCTTACACTGGCGGCGGCGTTGATGCTGGCGCTCATCGCAGCGTTGCGCAGGAGAAAAAACTGGGGAGGCGCAAAGCAGGCAGTGATGGAGCAGTTTTTCCTACTGGAACATGCCAATCGCTGCTAATGGGCAATGAGAGACAGAAGACTCCGACTGAACACAGAGACCCGCACTCCGCTTTTAGTTAACGCGCACGCTGAGAATTTTTATTGTTCAACAACGCACAGGAGAAATCTCCCACCGGCACCACCTTGGAGGTCAAGATCCATTGCTATATATACGGGATGGCCAGTGAAAGGTTGTGCAGCGCGAGCAGTCGGTTTTTTCAACCAAGAAACTCGCTAGCAGACGCTGCCTGCGTCGGCGTCGCGAGGCGCGAGAGGGAGGAGCGTAGGAGACGAGAGAGAGGAGGTGACACGCATGCGCAGTGGGAGTGTGAACGCCGTGGGCAGGGATGCGTAGAGGAGAGAGGGGGGGAGCGTAGGAGAGGAGAGAGAGGGGAGACGCGCATGCGGAGGGGGAGTTAGGCGCCGCGGGCAGGGATGTAGAGAGGGGGGGAGTGTAAGAGGGGAGAGAGGAAGGGAGGCGCATGCGCAGTGTGGGTGTGGTTGCCGCGGGGAGGGATGCCTAGAGGAGAGAGAGGGGGAGAGGAGGTTTTTTTTATTTTTATTTTTTTTAACTGTTCGCGCATGCGCAGTAAGGGTGGGCACGCGGCACACCACCACCACCACCACCACCGGATTAAGCTTCGCCATAAGATGCTTCACATCTAAAAAAGGAAGATGAAGGGGGGAGGATATGTGAAAGAGATAATCCGTAAGTAAGGAAAAATAAGGATACGCGAACCTACGCAGCTCTTCACTTTGCTAATGCTTCATTTGATGATGATGATTAAATATGACAGCGCAATGCAATAGGCGAGCCTTTAAAACACCCGTCCCATGCGCCATTCACATGTTTTGACCCTTTGCACAATTGTAAGTTTCTCCGACGCAATACTGTATGCGTTTAGGTGACCCTCCCCCTACATGAGATTCATATAGTGCTTTTCCGAAGAAGTTTGAAGCAGTGGCGTGGCTCAGTGGCGGAAAACTGCTTGCTGCGAAGAGGCCAGGGTTCGATTATTACGTGCACCGAAGTTTCTTATTGCTCCTTTCGGGCGTCTTTTGATTACACCACGAAATTTTCGGACGAAGAAGAGGTATGCAGCTTCGCTGTTTAATCCAGCAAATCGCAGTAATTGCGGCAATAGATTTCATATCAAGGAGTCAGGTAGTAGCAACGGATACAGGGCTTTTACGTCTCCGCCAACCGTTATGGTATACTTCGACTTTTTCGTGTAAATAGAGTAGAGTTGCGCCTATTGCGTGCTTAGCATGCATGTCGTGTAAAATGGCGTGCAAAGGCCACGTACACGACGTACTGATGTAACGTCGGCACTCACGTTAGAACAGAGAAGCCAGTTTTACCACCACGCATTGCGTGCTTCGAGGCGTTGTTGGGCATATCGTAAGTAGCGGTTGTTCGCGTATTGACGCTATGATAGACTTGACCTTGAGGAGTCACAGATATATAATATTTGTTACATGGATGTAAAACACGTTTGAACAGAGACGTCATATTCATCACCACGAAGTGCACGCTGACAGTACGCTTGCATAGGGCCCTTCTCAGAACCATCTCGATCCACTTCAGTGGCTTTATGCAAGAACACATGAATGCTAGGGAGGATGTCAGGGTTCAATGCCGGCTCGAGCAATAATTGTTAACCCTTGAGCTGCTTAAGGTTTTTTCTGCGCCGGTTAGTACGAACGGAAGTTGTCATCACCATGAACCGGGAAGCTCTCGCTACGTCCTCTGCATCTTCTGCTTCCCTCCCACAACAAGTGTGCCGCTTAGTCCGGCGTGGAGTGCAATAATTATGATGGGCGAGTCTGTTACGGGACTAAAAGTTACGTGACAACTGGTCGTGGGATGTAGATTACATAACACCCATTCAATTCACTAAAATCGCGAAACATAACATTCTGTGAGTGCCGGAGAGCGAAGGGCTCGAGGGAAACGAAGGGGTGCATGCCGCGGCCCGGGGTCACGTCTACCGTGCCTGCCTCACCGCCTCGCTCGACTCGCAGTTAGCCAGCTCTACAGGAGAAGTGGAGATCGTACCACAAACATATAACGCCATACTGCAACACCACCTACTAGTTCGCTTGTTCTACCCCCACGTCGCCCCCCAGCTCACTACGGAAGAATCCACAGCATTCCGATGACTGCAAAGCAACACGTACAGGTACGATATCCTGCTACATCCAACCTACCCGACGCTTCATGCATACAGCTTCCCGATACGCGACCTGCCCGACACACTCGTACACCTAATACTCGAGTGCCTGTGGCTTCACGAAGATGGCAATAGCGAGTACGCAGCGACCGCAGAAATCAAGCGCTTCGCCGAAACGTGGGAGGCCAAGATCTCCGCACAGGAAATAAAATACCGAGGAAGACTAGTCGTCAGGGTGCGGTAGGCGATCGCAACCAGATGATTCCTGGAGTGAGGGACCTTCCCACCTAAGATGACCCGGAGCTTACGAACTCGGGAACACTGTTTTGAGAAATCACACGTTTATTTCATTCATTCAAGCACAGCTGTGGGCTGACCATCGGGCGCGCGACGCGGCGGAGGGGCAAGGTCTCTCTGTACTGACCTGGGAGCGGCCCGCTATGCGCTAAACAAGCACACCAATGGACAAGAATAAAGTTACGCATCCATCCATCCAACGATCAAGTCGAGCCGGGCAGTATCGCGATACAAGAGTGTGTCGATACTTTTGCGGCGCATACCCGTTGATGATGATGATATTTTTCACACAGGTCGCACACACACATTACGGCAAGGTTAAACAGATTTGCTGTTAAAATACGTTACAGGCAATAAAATCTCTCAATTCAAGCTTAAGAATGAGTTTCGATGCATTTCTTGTAAAATGTTTTTTCAAATGGGAAACACTAACGAAGAAGCATGAACAATAGACGGTGAAAAGCAGGTACACATCACATTCTTTACTACCAAAAGGTGCACTTCTCCTTTGGATTCATGGGTGCTTTGTCAGCGCATCCGAAAGCACTCGAAAACTCGCGCATGTTCATCAGTGGCACTATGCAACGCGCACGCGGTGGTGCAAGGGGTGGTTCTGCTGTATTGTTCTCAGAGCACCATTTCGCGCAGTGGCTGACGAAGAAGAGCTGCTGCACTGACATGTTCAGGCCGGCGAGATTTTGGTCCCTCTGTTCACCCACCAAGTACTGGAAAGCATCATATGCCATCTTGGTGCCCACAAGGTCGGCCAAGTTCTCGCTGTCCAGCCCGTCACTCAACGTTCCTCCTTGGCGAGTTAAGTATAGCTGAAAATAGCGGTCATTCTATGGATTACATAGTTCGCACAAATTTTAATCTGAAAACAGTAGTCAGAATAAAATTGGCGTGTTTAGTACACATGAAAAAATAGTAGGGCAGTTAAATCCTGAATATTTTTCTGCACTGCCTTTATTTTCCGTGCATCATGTCCATAGGCACTTTATGTGCCTACGCACGTGACACACGTTAGGTCTTGTCCGTATGCTGTTTATGTTTAGACCCTGTGAATTGTGTTTAAGAAGTCTCTGATGTGGACTCTCTCCGTCGCTTTTTGCGATGCATCTTCTGTGGACGGTAACACTGCACAAATTCGCAACAGGACCGTTACATCTATCAGCCAAAGGAAAATATAACAAATTCGAATATGGCAGCTTCGGCACTCCAGAAATCGTACGTTAATATATCACAAAGGAATTGATGAGTGTTCTAGCGTAGCGGGACTTCCATTAAAATGAAGAAATAACTGACACAAGTTAAGCAGGGCCGTTACGACAGTGGTATTTCTTCATGTCTTAAGCGTTACAATAATTGTACCCATGTTATTGTTCTCTTTTTGTTTTTTCGGTTACGTCCTGATGATATTACATCTGTAGAACGGTCTTTGAACTTCCATATAGATGCGACACTTGTGCTTGTTCATGTCAACAAATCTAACTGCAAAAAATGAGCCTGAAAATGTATGGTGAGCTAGCGAAAAAGATGCAGCAGATGCCCCGTTTATCAGATAAGAAATGAGTGAGCTGCATCACTGTGCGTCAGTTACGAGACGACAGCTCTTTGAAACAGCCTTGTCTTTCAATACTGAACGGTACGGGAGAGGAATAATCTAAGCAGGTACTCTCAGCTTTGTTTGATTTTTTTTAAGTTTTCCTGTATTGCCATGCTAACCGTAAAATATTTGTATTATATTACCAGGAAATGCGATATATTTGACGGCAAATAGAACTAGAGGTATCGAAGGACAGATGCCTACAAGGAACGCTACAGAAAACATATTCCCATTGCACTGCCAGCGTTGGTGGCATTACGACATAGCTATCCATCGTATTGCCTTCACCAATGTGATCGGTTACAGTCACACGCAACTTACTGAAGTTAACTCAACACATTCACTGAGGAAAATGTTATGGTAATCCAATTAGAAATATATCTTGCATTCTTTTTACCACACATTGACACAACTAGCATAAAAAAGTTGCGTACACAAACATAAACGTAGCCACCGCTGCTGAAAGGCTATGTCACTATGACGACATTGATGACTTCATGACGAAGATATTTCCAGGATATACTCGCTCAGGTACATGCAAATATATCAACGTTTAACTTACGCATATGTACGCTTTTTACTTATGAAAATCCTGTGAGTACGTCACGTGCAACATTGCTTTAGCTCGTTTTTAAAGCTTAAAATTCGCTGAGAAGTGGTTTCCTCGCACATGCTGAAGCATGCGTGCTTGAAAGCACAATGTCCTTAATCTCAGGTGCGTGCTTTTTTGCGTGGTCGCGGGCACAAATAGCTATGTGCCCAAACTTAGTACGTGCCACATATAAATGACACTCCATAAAAGAAATCCGCTGTGTGCTTGATGTTCTGCTGTGTGGGTTTTTGTTGGCAGCCTCTTGCAGCCTCATAGACATTGGCATTGATGTGAGGACACCGCTTTGAAAGTTGGTTGGGTGCCGAGAAAGCCGTGCAGAGCTGGGCAGAAATACCCGGAAAAGTATTCCGGAATATAGACATCGAAACACTTGGGCTGGAAGCCTAAAATACAGACACTGAGGTACATTTTGCTTTGACGTAATAAGATATTTCGGAGATACTTTTGCAAAAGTCGAATAAAGTATTTCGGAATACAGATACACCAATACAGGTACTTGAATACTTTTCTCATTTCAGGCTTGCTTATACTCCGCAAAGACATTAAATGCAGCATTCTTATGTAAATAAAGTTGCAGTGCATTGAAACTTGCAGCTGATTCATTTATTACCTAACGCCTGCGGATTGCGCTCACTGCTATTAGTTCAGCACGGCATACGATTAAGCCACAGAAGTGTCATTTCGGCTTTGATGAACTGCTTTTTCTCGGTCACGTCTTTAGCTTTGAAGGTATCCGCCGTGACCCTTGGAAGAGTGCAGCTGTAGAAAAATTTCCGATGCCGACGGATCAAACGCTATTAGACGATTTTTAGGAATTTGCGCCTATTACTACATTTTTTTCCTAAATATCCAGCCGCTGCCTTGATGAAACATCGGAAAATGCTGCATGGTTCAAGTACTTTAGAAAAGGCGGATTTTGTCCGTCAGTAGTACAATCACATTTTGGGCTTTGTAGGTTCCTGTATTAGATAAAAATACTGCGGGAACGAATAAAGGAGATAGATTGCCACAATGTTTTGGCAAACTTATTGCATTTTGATTCATATTGCGGCTTCATTGTCTGAATGTAGTGGCTCAAGTAAAACAGTGGATTAACCTTCTTAGTGTAGTATGCTTTGTCCATGCTGCATACAGGAAGTTTGAGAAAGTGTAATTTGTGTTTTAAAGGACACATTTTCCAACTGAACAACGAGAAGGCTGGAAGAAGTGCGCCGTTGCCTTGACTTCATTGCACAGCACGTCAGTGCCGGATTCCAGCGGGGGGTATTTTCATAGCGAATAATGCAAGTAATACAACTGCTTTCCACTTATTTCAGTAATACTCCTGTATACAACGTCGAAAAGGGAAATACTGCTAAATTATGAAACGGTATCTCATCTATGACCATCAAAAGGCAGACTGAACCACTTCATAGTCCAAAGAGGCACATTCCGCTTTTTTCATTTTTCTGTGCTGCCCTCTGCCGTTTTGGTAGTGCTTTGATAGGGGGGCGGGACAACTGGTATTACCAGAACGAAAGCCTCCGAGATGAAGGCTATTTCGTAACCTTTCCGCTAGGGGATGGGCGCATGCGCCGGGGCATCGTGAAAGAGGCGGATTATAATACATTCGATGGACTGCAGGACAGTTATAGGGCGTCGTGTTTAGTTTATGATCATTACATTATGGAGTGACCCATTCATATATATATATATATATATATATATATATATATATATATATATATATATATATATATATATATATATATATATGTGTGTGTGTGTGTGTGTGTGTGTGTGTGTGTGTGTGTACCGAGAGAGGTTACAGAGAGGCAAAAAGGGCGTTACGTCTACTCACAACAGACTGGCCAGATTTGCGCAAACACAGTGCCCTCTTCGTGTACTCTTTCATGACATCGTCTCTTGCATCTGGTACATAGCCATTGAGGGAATGTATGCCTCTTGGGTCCAATGCGCCCATAATCGCCTGGCCAATCATCTGGAAAAAAAAAGAAACATGATTGATCCCTCCATCATAGGAATTCGTATAATACGAAAGATAAGCGTGCCCTTAGAGATGTAGATGACTGTTTACTGTGCATTGACATAAGAAAGCTTGCACAATGTATTTTGGTATTCGGCATCTATAACACCGTTTTACGTGGATGCACCCGCGTTGACGCTTGGTGGTACAGCTCCATCCCGACTACTAACGTTCATGATCACTGATTAAACAATCCGTTGTGGCAGCTGCAGTAGTTACCGGTGGGAGCGCAAACACAGAAAGCGGTGTGACAGGCAGAAGAGTGTCGCTGATTGGACGCAACACTTCGGCTAGATTGTACTAAAATCCCTTCATGTACACTCTGCTTGGGCTAAGGTCGCCATCCCGCGGCATGTTAAATAGTTATTAAACACCGCGGCCGGACAAGAGAGAAACGCAAGGCGCACCATGTCTCCCCTGGCATGCATGGATGCTATGAGCGGCGCCGATGCTTGGGCTAAGGTCGCCACCTCGCGCTGTGTTAAGGCATTGATAACATTGCACTTCTGCTACTGGAAACGCGCCGAATGGAACGAACGCGTAGCGACTACGCGTTGCAGGAGCTCGTCGCGTAGGTCGCGGTCATGATAAATTACTCCAGTCTAGCGCTTCCACGGGGCGACGCCACCCTGCCGACCAAGAGCACTGTGAGACGAAACTACGAGATATAAAACGCGCGTTTGTAAAAGCGCCGTTGTGTGTGACCGTGGCGTAGTGGATTGCGTGCCCGGAATTTGTTGTCGCCAACCCAGAGGTGATACTATCCTTGATGGGAAGTTTTTCCTTAGTGCTTGTGTTCGTCATCTCTTCCCTACTGGAAACAAATCACTGACGTCTTGGTGGACCCCAACATAAAGTTTTTTCGTGTTAAATTGAAAGTGTGAACGGTGCGATACAAGAAGAATTCACTTGACAACAAAACACCATGAGGAGCTGTTGCACGTACATGAAGAACGAGAGTGTTTTATGAGTTGTTGTATGATAGAAAGAGTTCTGACTCTTTTCGTCCCACCAAGTAGTGGCGAGAAAGGGTATTTAAGGAGACGAAACAGCCGCGCCGGGCTAAGTGCCTCAACATCGCGCGATAGTATATCTATTGCGCGCTTACTCGTAGAATAGTTGTAAAAGCACTGAAGTGTTTCGTACTTGAACCCTGCAAAGTACACTTAAAGAATGTGGAAAAGACAATAGCAGTGTGCCATTTACACCATAAATACAATGCAGAATGACTGTAAATACAAATGCAGTTACTGAAAACCGTTGTAGGAAGCGATTAGTGTAGATAATGATCCATCGGCTGTGAGAGCTGTTCTGCTTTTCCACCTGTGAATGAACCCAGTGTGGTGCAGTCACTAATTGTGTCTGATTATGTTTTCTTTGCAGACGCACTTGAATGAAACGCGACCATGCCACTTTTTCACAATAAGCTGCGACATGGCGCCGTGACTCTCCGCGACCGGCAATGTGATCTTCTCACGGGCATACTTTTCTCACTCTCTGAGTGAGTTCCTGTGAATGTGTGCCACTTCAGAAGAAAAAAATGGCCGCATATCTGCGTGCTCCGCTGCAAATGTCATCGAAAGACGATAGTCTTCTGCCGGCCGTACTAATATGTTTGCCTTGCCTCAGGCAGCGCCTCCTCTATGTTGAATCGGCCGCATCTTGCTGGCACTGATAATATAGAGGAGGCGCTGCGTGAGATATGGACGCCATCTGGCAGTGGGGTGGGGAAACATGAGCTTGTGCAGAACCCAGGGCCGTTGCCGGGCTTTTTCGTGCATAGCGTTGCATTTTCAGCGCAGTCTAAGAGACACTAGGGTCTTTAAAATTACGTATCTAAGTATTTTCTAGTAAAGGAACACACCACCTAATACTTACGTATTGATGTTACGCCTCAGAATTGCATAAAATTTGCTTTTTCATCGACAATGTTCACAAGTAAGAACGCAGCAACCAGTACAAGATGGCTGGGCGTTCAGCAAGTGCTTAAAGTTTGGCCGTTAGGCTCAATCGTGTGGCAGACAGACAGATTCACAGACAGATTCACTGCGATAATTGATACCCTTATTCGCTATCATTGTTTTGCAGCGAAATTTGTACACTTTGTCCATTTAGCATGAATCAACGGGTACCCTATTCGCGATGCCGTGGTAAAGCAGCACATTTGGCACTTTAAATGCATGTGTGCAAAAATCTACGACGCTGCTTGCTTATTACTTATGTGCAGCGTGAATAAAATGTGCCGTTTCTTTATCTTAACACGCATCCTAAGTGGTGTTTTCGAGATATGCAATAGCAGTCTGAAACATATCCTGTTTATGTGTGCAACTACTATAATCTTACAGAAATGATTATGAAGGAATGATTGGGTGGAAAGAAACACAGCATGGGTTTTGCGCAATGAAAGACTGCGTGCGTACCGTCCCAAGGCCACCATAGTTCAGTGCGTGGACCCCATGTGCATACATGAACGGACGAAGCATTGACGCTGTCGGTACAGTGATATCGTTGATGTCGCCCTCATAATACGGGCTGACGCCAGTTTCGTCGTACAACGGGGTCTTCGTGTCCATCCACATGTACTGACTAGAGAGACCCAAAGCCTTTATCCACGTCGGGAACAGTGCTTCTAGGTCCAGTGGTGCGTCCGGGTAGGGTTCTGAGTCAGAGGATCAAGAAATAATTTACAGAGAGCGAACAAGGAGACTGTACGGGTTCTCAAAAGTCAACAGATCCTTTTGACTTGGAGTAAGCGCAATTTTTCATTCGTAGCGTGATACCTGAGCAGACAAGCTTCTGTCGAACTGTTTTGTGCCTGTGTAAAGCCACGTTAAGCTAATCCAGATGAGCCCGAAATAAGCTAATCCGGATTAAGCTAATCTTGAACAAGAGAAATTTACTAAGTTGACATTGCATAGCCAGTTGGACGAATGAGTATGTCAATATTAAGCCAATAAAGATTAAGCCGGATTAAGCTTATCCTGATCAAGTCAGTCTTAAGTAAGTTGGGGTTTCCTAGCCACTTGTATGACTTAGAATGGCCACATTAAGCCAGTCCGCATTAGCCCTGATTAAACTAATGTGAATTGACACGATCAACCCATCAATGACAATCCCGCATGAATTCAGACACTCAATCGTCCCCACCAAAATTACGCGAAGCCCTGACATACCAACGGCACCATGGCCGTGTCATGTATGTGATGACGTACATGACATGCATGACATAATTTTCATTTTACGACGCTCATCCATGTTTGCCCTACGCTTTTTCGTGCCATATCAATTTTGGTATACTTCAAATAAATTAAACGGCCCATAGAGTGCCACGACCGGGTAATGTATGTTCTGACGTACATGACATGCATAGCATCACTTTCGTTTTATGAATAGTGATGTTCGTGATACGCTTTCACCATGTTGCACCAAATTTAGTGTTCGTCACGCTAATGAAGCGGCCGCTACAGCACCATGAGAGGGTCATATGTGTCACGACTTACATGACATGCTTGAAAAGATTTTCATGCCATGACTGGTCATTTATTTTCATGATATGCTTTTGTCATACCATGCGAATTTCAGTGTATATTTAGCTAATAAAACAGTGGTGAGAGCCCGAAGACCTAGGCGGTCAGTTTCATAGACAGATAGAAGCGCTCAAAATTATCTCAATTCGCCTTCCCATACATAGCACCTAATGTCTAACATATTAGTTACTATATAAATAAAACTAGCAGACAACGTCGGTAGCTGTTAGTTAGTTCTCATTAATATTGCGTCCAACAAGGAAAGACAAGCCCTTAAAATTTCCACTTCTTTCCTCTTAGTTACTAAGAATATATGTGGACGCCGTAGCATGAGACGGAATAAATTGAGCCAAATATCCACGCATTATACTGAACGCCCTCAATCGCTGAAAGACAGGACGAGACCGTTTCAGACACTCCACTGGTGTTCAGAAATAGAGATAAAAATGAGCAGGGCAGATTTAGAAGAGGTGGCTATGCGAATGGGGCTTCTTGAAGGGGAAGAAATGAAACATGGTGCGAGGAACGCGAGGAGAAAATCCGCCAAGAGAACGCTGAAGAAACAGAAGCGTGGAAAGAGCAGATGAAGTTTGAAAGAGAAATGAGGAGGAAGGAGATAGAACTTCAAGATATGAAACAGAGAACACTTCAGCTAAGGAGTTAGCTTGCGGAAGTTGAACAGAGGCGGCAAGGCTGCAACCTGAGAGGCGGAGAGCAGAAGCGAGTCATGGGTTCTACAGCTTAGCCATAGTAGAACGCTGTAGTTCTTTTGAATGATTTGCGTCCGTCCGGAGAGGTTTACCGGAACGCACACTGACTCTAGAGGAGCAGGTGCTACGAGAGCACTGTAATGTAAGAGTAATGGACAGTTGCATAGATTGCGCTTTCGAGGGCTGTGGCGCAATCTTTAGAGAAGACCCCGAGTATTCAATCATAGCGCGGGCAACGGAAACATGCGGCATCGCAATGTGCAAAAGCCATACGGAGAACCATAAGTTGGTTGCCACAGAGCCAAGTGTAGCACAGGCTGCGGTAGTCGACGGGGCGAGCATAATTGCGAACCATATAGACCAGTCTGTAAAAAAAAAGAGCAAGCTTAATGTCTCCGCTGAGTGCAGACGAGATTTGTGTGGAAGAATTAAAGCAGAGTGAAGAAGCACTCGTCGAAAAACGGAGAACAGAGTAGAAAGCTCCGTCAGCATTGTGCGATGACGAGGGCAAGCAAGATGACCAGGATGCAAGGGTCTGTAATGTCGAAGTACAAAATGCAGAACTGGTAAAAAGTGACCCCAACGAGAGTAACATTTCACTTGTTCCTTGCTATTCAAGTAGTACGAAGGTGAACTTGTGCTCTATGACATCTTGAGGAGCACAAGTCACTTCTTTTAAGATCTAGGGTCGATCTGAAGCTTACGGGCCGAAGCAAGGCATTCGTTCGTAGGAGGCGGTTGGACAGCGCGCTGGAAGGCAATGTGTTAGGGTGGGATCCACTCATTCCTATGCTGAGGCTTGTGTCTCTGCTGAGCGTACAAGCCTTTCTACGTTTACTCGCAAAGGAGCGTCTTGTCGACAGACCTACCAAGGCCGCCCAATTCTGTCCTCTAGACAAGTGATTAGGCTAGTTAGGCGATTACTTGAGCGTTAAGGTAAATAACTGGTGGCTATGTTGGAATTTTGATCAGACACAACGGAGTTGTAGTTATTGTGAATGTGTGAACATGAATGTTACATTGCTACATGCATATTGCTGCTTGATACTGTTACGTGAACGACGAGACGCCTGTCCAACGAGGACAGGCGTCTCGTCGTTCACATAACAATATGAAGTGCGACTTGGTAATGAGTTTTGGCATGATTCTGTAACTGTGCAATGAAATGTCTGGGGGGACTCAATCAGTTTATGTTTATGTGAACTTTCAAGGGGCATGCATTTGATTGTTCATTTAATACAGTGTAGTGAACTGCGTTGGATATGTGTAGTGCGTGGTGAAACGTGGACTTGACCGCAGTTTCTTTTTTTAAACAAAAAGACTGTTTGAAAGCGGGGCATACGTGATGAGTGAAGTGCGCGTTAGGAAAAGTGCGCGAATGTGATGAAGGCGAACATTGGAAGAACAGCAGGACGACGGCAAGAACTGCGGATGTTAACTCTGTTGGTGAGAATTCCCGAAGAAGGAGGTGTGGAAATATTGCACGTGAGCAAATGGAAGACATGCTCAGCCAATCAGCATCCTCCACGAGAATTTTGAAGCGGAAAGCACGGTCGCAGAAGGGTAGAACGAGAGACGTTGCCAAGACTTGGAGGAGGGAAGAAGGTGTCCAGGGCGTGGTAGTGGCGGTCGGCGGAGTACCCGTGCAACGGCCGCTACGGGCTCCCACCTAGGGCGCGTACAAAACTTTTGTCCGAGCGTCTGGCGTTGGCCGGACCCACGCTTCTCGTCACCTGGCATTGGCCAGGCAAAACCACCGTGTCCCATATGAACCACCGTCAGGGGATGGCGAACAGCGACAGGGCGTCCGGCCGTTGACCTCGACTCGCCAGGCATGTGTCCATCTGCACCTTCGCCGACTAGGGTGCCTTGATGCGCGTTTTCACACGCATCGAGGCACACTTTCGCCGACTGTTGAGCGGCGCCTCGACCTCTTCTGCCTACGTGCCGAGTGCTCGTTTGCTGTATCCGCTATCTCTCTATGTTGTAAATATGTTTCTTTTTCTTTGTGTGCGTGTACAAGCGGTCTCGTTTGTTCTTTATGACAATCACGTCATTGCTTTACTTAATTACGAAATCACATGAGAGCACACTCATTTGAATAACCTCGTGACAAATACACTAAGCTAACGTAAATATCATAGCACACACCTACAGAGATTCCAGCTCTTACTTACATCTCCACGAAAAAACGATCAAATTATCATAAAGCGGACGAATATAAAGAGGTAAAATATCGGTAGAAATATTCACTACAAGCTTCCAGGAAGTATTTGAACCGCTGGAGTAAAAAGAAGCAGGAGTCCAATTTAACAAAATATCCATCAGGAACCCATGGTTTTCAGATGACGTAGTAAAGATTAGCTGTGTCAATGCATTGCAAAACAAAATAACTCATAATTTATATGAAAAAAATCATTAAAGTATTCCTTAATTGGATATAACGAAGACAAAGGTAATGCTTAATAGCATGGTGAATGAGAAACAGTTCACAGTTGGAAACCTTACTTTGGAGTGTACCAACAATATGTACACCTAGGAGAAATACCATCATGAGAGCCTAATGACGGAAAGGAAATTTAGAAGAGCAAAAAATGGCTATGGCGCATTCCGCAGGCACTGCCAAATATGGTCACGAAATATGCCACTGTCGTTAGATCGAAAAGTATACATTTACTGCAAATTGCCAGTTCTAACATATGGCGCTAAAACAGAGGATAACCTAGCAACTGGAGAAAAAGTTGAAGACTGTGTAGCGTGCAATCGAAGTAGAGTGATAGGAGTAACATTAAGGGACTGAAGGACGTCAGAATGATCAGAAAAAAAAAGACAGCGGTAGCAGACATTCTACTTCACATCGAGCGAAACAAATGGACCTCGGCTTACCACGTAATGCGTCGGACAGACAAAGGGTGCCCAGTAATAGCAATAGAATAGATACCAAGGAAGGGTAAACGCAGTCAAATAAGGCAGAGAGTTACATGGAACGACGAAAGCAATCAGTTCGCAAGAACAAATGAAATCAGCTCACACAGGATAGGGCAAACTCGTGGCCATTGGGAGAGGCTTTCTTCTTGCAATGGAGAATGATTATGACTTATTTCACCACTCCGAAGCTGTTTGTATTTAATCCAAATGATCACCATGTGGAAGCCTCCAACTCAACTATCTCGCACTGCACGCTAGACGTACTTATGCGGCATTACTTTTTTTTTCATCGTAATTTTAGCATGATCTTGCACCAGATGCAATCTGATGGTGTCGCATGGGACATACATGCAGCGCGACATGTAGCCAGTATTCTTGCTGAAGATACTGTACTACACGTCTCGTCGTATTTCATTTTATTTTTTGTCAACGGCTGTATTTCTCTAGTAGCGCTATCAGATAGGGCACGAAAATTTCTCTGTTCTATTTTGTTGCTGCAAGAGAGGGGTCATCGAGAAGCGCATTGAAGTTATCTAAACCCTTGCCGTGTAAAGCAGCGTTCATAAGTTGGCCCCGTTTAACTGTATGTCACCTGTAGTTTTATACACTATATTTTATTGGTATTTATGTAAAAAGATCTATTGTTGTTGCCACTATAATATACAAGCAATTTCTTCGTGCTCCATATGACACTTGCGAAATATTCTATGTACTCACAGCAGCAACCGATCGTAAACTAAACAGAGTTTACACAGAAAATTACAAAACATAAGTCCTCCTGTACTTACGTTCGCAGACACTTGATCATACTGCCGGGAAGTGTTTAAGTATATTCAATGGATAGCATTGTAGGAATTCTGATAATTTTACCTTGGCGACCTGCTTAGCGATCGCCTAGATTCATATATCTCTGGACGGGAACTAAACCGTAGTGGTACAGATCGAGTTCAACACGAGACCGAACCGAACCCGTATTTTCGCTCGGCGCTTGAGCGTGCTGAAAGCGCGGAATGGGCGAGTTATAGGCAATCATTGCGGCGATAAGGGAGCCGCGAAGCAATGTTTCGTGCCTATGTAATTGCAGTCGAAGGTCAAACATTGAGAAAAATGTTGCACATAGTACTAAATATTTTAAGTCAACCCTAGAAACATCAAGCGCATCCCTTCCTCGTACCACTGGTCGAGAAAAAATGCCATGCTTCACAATGGCTGAAAAACGGAAAATAAATCATACACGATTACAATGGCTTGTGTTTGGTCCCCGGATTGAGGGGTTGAAGGTGGCAAGTGAACATTTATTGTAATTTAACATCACGGCTCCGGAACTACCCTTATCAAAACCTGTATAAGACTGCTCATTAAACAAGGCGAGAGAGGCCAGACAGCGCAAAGATACGGGGAGACTTGCCACCCTGTTAGATGCGCACGGGGAGCAGCTGCTCCCCCACAGCCCCCTTTCGCCCCCCCCCCCCCCCTTGCCCCCCTGTTCACACGCGCTTACCTACGCAGTGCATTAGAGACGTGCACACTTGTGAATACTGACTGTAAAGTAATTCGACGTATGGAGGATCAAAGCGCTGCCCGGGACTTCCCACGTAGATCATCATCTCTTTGATTTTCCTTTTAGCAGCTTGTCGAAAGTCGGTGCTGAGCCAGGTTGAATAATGCACGGCCCTCACATAGGCATCGCGGATTTCGTTCAGCATGTTCGTCACCCTTCCAACCACGTACGGTGGAACCTCTGTTCAGGAAAGGGGCATGAAAGCAAGCCGTTTTAGACGAACCGTTATTGAATATAGTATGGAACAGTATTAAATGGAGTTACCATATTGTTGTATTTATCTGTATTCTTCTCTTTTGCACTAAATTATTTTTAAAGGTTAGCGTTAGAGAACTCGAGAATGAAATTTACGCTACAGAGAAAAGAAGCACCAGTCAAGGCAATGACAATGAGAAATAATCACACAGATGACAGTCCTCCTGCAAAAAATAGTCAGCTGCCCAGATAGCAATGTGTTCGGACTAGGAACTTTTGTGACGTCCGTGAGAACCGTCGTCCAGCGTACGTTACCGTCATTTCTTCGTTTTATTACCCAGAAAAGTTGATAATTTGGAGCAAGGGTTTGCAGAGGTGAATCACTTTCTGTTCATATTTTAATTACCAACCAGGCAAAGAAAAACTTGCCTATTAAGGTACTAACAAAGTTCAAACCACTGGAACAACTCTGAAAATATTAAGAGTCATATGATTGTGGATTGGTTATACAAGAGTCTGTTCTCTCCTGCGCGCGGATCGTTGCTGTCTGCTGTCCTTACGACTGTCCATAAAGCTGAAAACGAAAAAGAAAACAGATATTTTGCAAGTGTTAAGGTTTACGACAAAAACACGGAGGCAGACAAATAAATTAGAGAGACAATTCTGTCTATATGATAAGTAGACAGCTGAGTGTATCAGGGAACAAGCAGCGATACCACTGCTTCTCTTTTTCTTTAAAGGGACGGGCGACGAATTTTAATAGCACCCGTGTTCTTCAGCTCAACGGAAAGCTTACCGGTCAGAGTGTCTAATCACGGAATTGTAACGCGGGTGTGGTGATGTGCTCCGACGCCGCTTAGAAGACGTCGAAGCAGGTAGAAAATGCGCAAGCACGCGCATTGGAATAAGAGCAGTTCGGTCATCTTGAAGATGTCTTCGTGCAACAACGCGCGTGGCGCAAGAAAAAAAAAGCAGGCCACGTTGGCTAGACAGACGGATCCGGATGCTGGAGCGGAGAAAACGTGTTGGCTTGGTCGGACGTAAACGTTCGAGGGGCCAACAATGTCAGAGGAACCTGGTCGAGCGTCAACACCCAGGGATCTCGCAACGACCCGTATTCTACTCATGGCGATCAGCTAAAGCACGACCTGCGACAGGCCTCCTGGGCCTTCTCGTCCAAGAGCGTCAACGCCGCCGCTACTGCATCGTGTCAAGCCCCAACGCTTGAGCGCGGCGTTTGTGTGAACAAATTTCTAAAGACGCTTTGAATATTCGGTTCATTGTGCTTGATGGGCAATTGTATTTGTGATGTTTGTATTTTTTGTCAGAATATATGTTTCTCTGCCATGCCAGTTGTGTCTTCGTTTTTGTTGCCCTAAGAAGCCTTTCTGACAGCACTCATTATGTCTGCTACCCGAACCTACTATCATAAAATGGCGTCCACGACAGAGACTATCTCGATATTGGGCGCGAGGCCCACCACTAGAGGCGCGGGCGCTGCAATCGCTGTGACGCGCAGGGTTGAATCACGTGATCTCGCCTCGCTCTGGCAAAGGGAAGCGAACTGTTGAATGCGTTGTTTCTAACCACGACTTCGCGGTGCTTTCACTTTTGCACAGCGTTGTTTTGTGCTCACTTCGTGTGTGCGATCTTCTGGAGACTACACAATCCGGAAAAGTGCAGTAAAAGTTATCGGCGGCATAGTACTTTTCTGCACCGTGCGACAGTGCGCTGCGTACGCGAAGGAGCCAGCCGCGAACTTTCCCTTTTACCGCTACGCTCCTTTGTAAGAGCATGAGGTCGCTGTCACCTGTCTTTATTTTATCTTTATTTCAAGCTCATTGCGCTAAAATGGACATCGAGTACGAATGTTTCAGTTTCAGTTTCCACACGGGAGCCTCGTTCGCTATTATTCGTACTCGGTAAAAATACCCACTTCGATTCAAATTTCGTGGGAGGGGGGGGGGGGAGCCCGGCCTCTAGCCCTCCCCCCCCTTCCCCCCCCCCCCCCCCCCCCATCTGGCTACCGGCCTGCTTTACACTCTAAGGCAAAATTACCCGAAACAGGAGTAACGGAGCCCAATAGGCGCGCGCGATGAACGGATAGACCGTTGAGGAGTAACCACAGAGGGATGCGTGCCGTGTGCAAACCAGTTAGTCTCCAAAGGGATGAACCGCGCGGGAGGCGGAGGCCGTGTGGAGGGATACGTCACGTGTGCAAACAGTTGTCAAGGGAACTAACCGTCCTCCTCGCCCATGGGTCAGTCTTCTCGCTTGTTTTCGTGGTGGTGTGTGGCGCGTTGAGCCGCGCTCGGAGAGTTCGACGATCTAGGAACTACGCCAACTACGCCGCGGTTCTTTAGAAGATATGCACGTATGCGTAGGTGAGCGTGCGCATGGTGGTGCTTTTACGTTTCGCCGCGCCTATGAAGTCAGGAGCGGGTCTGAACACGTCGTGACGCCGTCGACGCCGTGCTGCATATCTCTGGCGTAGTCAAGGCGTCAAGGCACTGCGTCGCCACCGGCCGGGAATGGCGGCCGAGAGTGCAGTAGGCCTATCGGATCCATGAGTTCAGTCTGACTCTGTGAAGAAATCGGCGCGGGATTCTTTCACAAGTAAGTGATCATACTTTATTCTGCCGTACCTGTCGCGTGCGCGAAACGCATCGCGCTTTTTGGCAACGGGCTTCGATCGTGTGGTATATCGCACGCACGAAATGCCCCACGATGGTTGGCTTGGGTGTGAGCGCGCCACTGCTTTGTGACTGCCGAGAAATCGGCCGCCATTGGTGTTGGCCGCCCGGACGCTCGCTCATCGAGTGTTCGCCGCGGTGATGAGCTGCGGGCTCGCGATATTGGGCGGAGGCCTCGCCGCCGCGGTGCGACTCGTCCAAAACGCATTCGCGGTTGCCGGCAACGAGCTTGGTTGTATGTCGCGCGCTTGAAGTGCACCGGCAGTTGGCGGGGACTTTAGCTAGCCGGCTTAAGCTATGCTTCGGAAATCTGTAAAAATTAGTCGCCATTACCGTTGGCTTCGCCTCGGCGCCGTTGTGGCGACGGCCCCGCGTTCGTTCGCTGTACTCCACCGCTCGCTCGAGGAACTAAGTGGAAATTTATCGCCATTACGGTCGTCTTTTTCGGCGCTCGCTCGGAAGCAGCTTTGCGCCGTTCGTGGCGGCGGCCCCGCGTTCGCTCGCTGTACTCTGCCGCTCGCTCGAGGAAGTTCGTTGAAATTGGTTGCCATTACCGTCGGCCTCCTCGGCGCTCGCTCGCAAGCAGCTCGGCGGCGGCCCTGCGTTCGCTCGCTCTTCCATTGTAGGTTCGCTGGCGGCAGAAGCTCCGCGTACGGCTCGGCGTTCGCTTGCTCGAGCAATACGACGTCGCTCGCAGAGAACTCGCCGACTCGTTGGTGGCAAGGCGGTTTGCGGCGCCTCGGCGTGATGGCTGCGGCTGTTGCGCTATGTATGACATCACGCTGAAATTATTTGCATGCCATATTTTAGACGGCTGTTTTTATTTCACCTTGTACGCATTTGCCATGTGCGTGCATCTTCGTACTCTCTCTCGCGTGTGACTAACTATTTGCCATCTTTTTGTGCAGCGGTTTTCCACAACGTGCTGTGGATGGTGGTGCGTGCGGTGCCAGTCATCTATCGCTTCCGTTGGAGCAGCTTCACAAACAGACTGTACGAGATATGACAACGCGGCTGGACCTGTATTTGACACTTCACAGTGAATTCACCGAAAGAATGCAGAAACTTTATATGTATATAGAAAAATACAACAATTGATTGTCTCACTTTTGTCTTTCGTTGCTGCATTGACTGCGAAAGCAGTGAAACACGCATTACTAAATATTTTTTTCGCGTGTTCTTTTCCGCGCAATTTGTTGCTCACTGCGGAGAAAAACACGGGAAAAAAGTATTAAGCCTTGCGGAGAGTAACTGTCGAAAATCACCATGGGGATAAAAAGTTCATCCGACTGGAGTATTTGAGTGGACCGACCGTTCGTCCGGCGAGGTGCAACTGTGGGGACTAACGGTTGCCCGGTAAAGTGTAAATGTGGGGACTAAATGTTAGTCCACTGAGGTGCAACTGTGGGGACTAACGGTTGCCCGCTAAGGTGTAAATGTGAGGACTAAATGTTAGTCCACTGAGGTGCAACTGTGGGGACTAACGGTTGCACGCTAAGGTGTAAATGTGAGGACTAAATGTTAGTCCCTTGAGGGGACTAACTGTTAGGCCCGGTGCCGTTAGTCCTTAAAGGGACTAATGGTTGTGGCAGCCCCATTAGTCCCCAAAGGGATGAACCACACACCCTTTTAACACCCTTTTGCCTTAGAGTGTACCCTGTTCCAGTCTATTTCGTGGCCAGTTGCTTCTGCGTGTTCGGCCAGCACGTTCGACGAAACCTCTTTCTTACGTCATACATCTTCCGCTTGAGTATTTCCTAAAGGTTACTTCTCTCGCCGAGGTAACATTTACCACAGTCTGCGCCACCACCCTCCCCAAGTTTGCAATTTAGTTGTCGGCATCTGTGTTCCCGACCACACGGGTTTCCGTCTGCGAATTCAGCTCACGGGGTTTCTTGCTTAGATTACGTCCGTAGTCCATAGCCACTGGCACTTGTTCTTTGTGTTGTTTTGAGCTACAGGCGAAAACATGGTCAGCTTCGAAAACTGATTCACCTTCCAACAGCTGCCGCGAAATGTCATTAAGCTTATAAATGAAGCTGTAATCGCTGGACAGTGGCATTTTTACTGAAACATGAAATTGTCATTTGGATCGCGGTAAGCAAGACATCGCAGCAAGCTCATTCAAGGACGCAAATTAATACGGCCGGCTGGCACACTGTGCATTTGCTATCGGAATCAAGCCCGGTCGGAATACCATTTTTCGATTGCGATTAACCCCTTTGTAGAAGCTGCAGAACTGAGCCAATAATCAAAAATTCTCACCGTTGTGTGGCTCGACTGCGATCGAATGTGCACCGTGTGACAACCGTCCAAAATTTGCGCAGTAAGGGACAACAGATATATATTAAGATCGTGCCGCCGAGGAGCTTTTGCTCATGTGAAATTTTACCAAGCAACAGCTCTGAATGAGGCACGCGCGTGTTACTCTCTAGCGTTTGCCTCCAATCATAAGAGAAAAGATGCGGCTGCAGGCAGCTGTAAGAATGATCGTTGCTTGCCACAAAGCGGGGAATCATCTTGCGCTGTGCTTCACAGGGCTATGTGTGCTAAATAGGAATGTAAATCTGCGCGTGATTGTCGTATCAACCACGGCCCGTTTATAAATTCAAACCTGCAATGAATGAAGTAGCAGGGCTGCGCCCATGTCTTGCAGCGACAATATGTTCCTTTGCCGCAAGCACGCGTTAATGCCCGTTTGATGCTTCATTGCAACACAGAATGTCTCGTCACCTTTTGCAAAAGCCGCGCGCTCGGCCCCCGCTCGTTTCCCCGTAGCAGACGACGCCGGGAGTTAGGCATTATGAGAAGCGTAACATTTTTTTTTCGGAGCAGTTATTTATCGTTTCGTACAGTCGGTGAAGAAGCCGCAGCAGTACATTACTAATTTCGTCGAAGTACAACAAGAATCACTAAAAAAGGAGACGTGAAAGTGATTGCGGGCTCCGCGTGAGAGGGCTGGCAGAGCAATCCAACCTTGCACGTCACAGGGATGCCTCCGCATGGTGGCGCCACGGGATGTCCTCGCGCCCATAGAGTTTCCTATATATACACTAGAGGGAACTCTGGCGCTAGTGTCTATGGGGGCTACAACACACGTCGCGTCAGCCAGCATGGGTATCATGGGTAGTACACAAATTTGCCTAGTCTTGCCTATAGGCAAGACTAGGCAAGACGGCATCTCAACCAGGTTGTACTTCAAGATGGCTAAAAAAGTGACGTCAATGAAAACTGCGATGCGGTCGAAGTGAATAGTGTTGCGTTGTTCGGCCTGTGAGGCACACGTTCCCTTCGAAGCGTTATTGTGGGATGCAGACCACGTTCGGCAGGGACGCCGATGAGCATCCCTTGCGTCACTATAACGTCCCCATCCACGTCACACAACATCACGGTACGTGATGACATCATTACATCATCGCTTAGTAAAAAGTGAGCCGATCATGGAGGCGGTGCAGAACCAGGGAAGGTGCAGAGAGCTTGCAATGTATCCCGTCCTGGAGGCAGTCCAAAACCACATTAGCTGCATAAAACTTTCGCAGGTGGGCGGGGCAGAATGAATACTTTGACTGAGAAGGAAAAGATGGCTTTCGCCTTCTCATACGGATATACAAGGGCACATGTGTGTGAAGAACGCTGATTTTGTGATACTCGAGAAGTCGGTTATTGTAAGTCCTGCCGTCGTTATTGTCGCACAACATTTGCCTGCGGGCTAGTTCCGGTATGGCATCCTGCTTATTCATTGAGTGAGGCAACTTGAGGCATAATTTGTAACTCAGTAATGTGCACGTCCTTATTAGGCCGACTAACCATGCGGGCACGAAGGCAACTTATCCTGCACTTTGCTCATGTGAACTTCCACTCCATTAGTTAGGTCTCCTTGGAATCTCGGTTATAAGTTACCAAAAAAGTGTATGCGTTACAGATGGGTTACAATATATAAGTTACATGCCGGGGTAACGGATAAACAGCCGAGGTAACCGATAAACGCATCCATTCGCATTTTATTTCGGAAATGTAACCGATAGAACGAGACGTTATAATGAAAACATCAAAAATACGAACGATGTAACTCTTATTTTATCCGTTACTCACTTTTATCGGTATACGTATACGTTACCGTGGTAAGAGTGTAGTATTCGTTCTTTTGGCTGCGTGTGGCCTGAATTCGCTCTGCCGCAATACGAAGTTCAGCAAAGATTTAGCAGTTACGCTTCACAACCTTGATCTTTTTAGGCTCACGAATTCAAGTACGCTCACGAAGTTCACAACGGTCCATTATTTTATCCGAAACAGAACGAAAGCGCAACAATAAACAAAGCCACAAGGGCGTTCCAAACCGGAAGCACGAAGACTAGGCAAATTTGTGTAGTGTCCATCATTCCCATGGTGGCTGAACGATCGCAGCGCCAGAGTCCCCTCTAGTCAATTTTAGGAAACTCTATGCTCGCGCCCGATATTATGGTCGGAGCAAGGCGGACAGAGATTGCAATCGCGAGCTGCTCGCAAGATGCATATATAGTGCAGTTAATCAAAGCAGCCGAAAAGCTTGGCTTGCAAAGCGCGGAACTTGGCGCGTGAGCAGAAGAAGACGTAAAAAGAACGCGAAACGGGAGAGCACAAGTACGTCAATTTCACTTCTAGGAGCTTATTGCGAAACGCGAAAAGGTAGGAAGCTGCCATAGTGAGGATCGAGCGATAGCGTGAGGCCTTTTCCGCTGAAATGCGCAGGAGAGAGGCAGATGTCTCCGCTTTTCAGCACGAACTGCGTACGGAAGGCTTACGCGGTAGCAGTTTGATGCTAGACAGGAGTTACGCGTCGTGAAACACCACGAAACATTTAGTAATCCATATTTCTATCTGCGGCTATTACGAGGTCGTATACACATAACACAAGCTGCAAACAGTGGAACTTGAGCGCCAGAGCGGCTCGTTTTCCTTCGTGGTGCTTCACTGCACATGCGTGCACTCCGCATGCATGCACCGCGGCTCGCCATGTTGCAGTACTTGCCGGAAAGGTAGTGCCACTTCCCACCGTGAAACATTTTTTTACCTCGTACGCAACATGAATAGTGCAGGGATAAATAATAATGTACTGAACTCTCATTCTGAACGCTAAAAGTAGTGCGCATGAAATAATCACACTACGTACAGCAAAATTAGCAAAGTGACGTCTCCATAGTGCAGCTTCGCGGCTATACTTTGCCAGGCTGCGCAACACACCGGTTTCTCGTGACATTTAAACGTGATTTTGAAATATAAATCCTATCTGGATCGTGAAATGGATGCTTGAATCTGTCAGTATAATTCACGCTCTTTTTTTTTATTTCTATCAGGATATAATCACATGTTCTCGCCACTTGTCGGTCCCTTCAAGGGAAAAGAGTGAATAAGTCTCGTAGTTCCTGGGCCAGATATCTTTCCGTTCACTGGAGTGAGAGAATGCTTGCTAAGGTGAGAACGCAGCCTAGGAAGGCACAAGTATAGGAGGCAAGATGAAACTAAGAAATTTGCAGGCGTAGTATAGAGTGCGCTCACACGTGGCTGCATGCATTAATAGGAAATTCTAATTGGAGGGGATATAAAACATGCTGACCATAACGGTTTTGAAATGATGCGTTGTAACCGTCAACACTGGAAATACCTGAACTATCCCGACATTGCTCTCTGTATATGCGCATTATTCTTTTTCTATTGCATTTTCTCTTCAAGTTATTATGACGAAAACTTTCGCTGCATAGTTTCTTCTACAGTGCCACAACAGCACAATGCTGAAAGCCTTGTTGGCCTTTCACTGGTAATGTTGATTGCCGGGGATTTAGGCGCCAGAATCACGATAGGATTACCACGCAGGCTGTAGCTGTGAACTCCCGATTACGTTTGACCACCTGGTGTATTGAGCATGCGCCGCTTATTTTCATGATCGGTAGCAATGCACACCATCCATCAACAATCGTGAGATGGCTGGTAATCAGTGCACAAGGGGAGATATTCGGCCTTGTTGGTAAGACATTAGGAAAAATTTAGCACGAAAGTGACACATGAACGAAAAGGGAGGACACAACACGTGAGAAAAATGACGTGACAACGACAAAGAAAAAAATCTTTTCTGCGCATGACATCTGGCTGTAGCGTTTGAGCATCACCACTGTGTATATTCGTGCTTCGGTTGAAATAAACCATTTTATTGAAAGTTAGCGCACGTCTTGTGTCCTGCCTTCTCGTTCTTCTGTTTTCTAATGGTAATCAGTGTTGCAAATCAGCTATAATTCAGCTGGATCCAGCTACTTTTAAGTCCTAGAACGACCAGAAAATTCAGTTGACCTACTGTTCTTACTCTCTGGAAAAAAATGTCGCTCCTGATCTTGATATTTAAGCCTAGTCCAGCCTTAATCAGGATACATTTCGTAATCAGTATTCTGGTGAGAGAAGTACTTGCTACGCTCATGGCACACATGATCAAACTTATACTAGGCCTATACCGCCTTCTAGAAACTTTTGAAGGACCAACAAACGACACCAAAATATATTTCGCCTCGAGAAAAAAAAAAAAGGAAGCCGCTGAAAACACGGAGGAGGCAGAACACAACGGCCAGCCGTATGTAGAAAGAAGTTGATGACAGAAATGTGACTGAAATTGATGTCAAGGATTTACTGAATTGGTGCGTACACTTTTGCAACAGAAACCACGTGTAGGGTGGAGCGTTTCACATTTATTAAATACGAATTATTTCTTAGTGAACCAAGGACACTGTGACCGTTTGTATCTATCTATCTATCTATCTATCTATCTATCTATCTATCTATCTATCTATCTATCTATCTATCTATCTATCTATCTATCTATCTATCTATCTATCTATCTATCTATCTATCTATCTGTCTATCAGCTTCCAACGTCTTCCCGTTTGCGTGCTCGTTTTCATAGCCTGGTATACACCTAATTTCCGATGAAAGGACATCAGAGTGATGAGCACGATTCACATGGTATATAATGGATAACACGACATAGCAATCGCTTACAATATAATATCTTTCTCCTGGTCACGTCTGGCGCACACTCGATGAACCGAACGTGATTCCAAGCGTTAATCAAACCGAGACGGGCAAAATTAAACTTTGAGCGGATTAATAACAGACACACAACATTTACATAGTTCGCAGTATCCCTGCGTTACACGAACTCGTAGATTTGCAGAGACGGAATGGCACTTGCCTAGAGCGCCGAGCCGGTCGCTTCAGCTGCCGTTTTCTGCAGCAATATGCAAAGACCGGCGCCATATTCAAATCTAACGCAGTCATGCGGCACGCTAGGTCCTTGTGCTATAATTCAAGCATGACCAGCAGCTTGTAGCCAGCGTGGGGTAGCAGCTGCAGACAAAAAGATCACGAAATATGGTGGCAAATTGAAGCATAATTTTGACGATGTCAGTAGCATGTATTCTTTAAATCGCGTTTCAACTCACGAGAAACAGCCAAGTCGCCAGCCTAGCGGAAGAGCATTGAAACTTGATTGCGAAGCTCACTTTGATGTACGTAGTCTAATTGTTCCATTCACACCATAATTACTTGAGCTCATAATTAGAGTGGGTGTAATCTTATCATTTTTCGCTCAAATCTGTGCTGCTTATGCATTGAAGGTGCACAAGACATTGAAGGTGCACAATGAAGTAGACTCACCCGTCTGGAAGAAGGGGCTGAGAACCGCCAGGCTCATGACTTGTGTGACGTGCTCGTAACATGCATCACTGGCAGACCTATTGTCAAGAAATATGTACGGCTCAGTGAACCGTACCAGACGCAAAAAGAATTTCCAGGCGACCAGGTACCGCAGTGCAGTTTCGCCCATATTCTTGTAGATTTTTACGAGAATGTGAAGTGCTCCTTTTCGGTAGTAAATGTAGTCTGCAGCCTGATAGGTGTTGTTGGTGTACAACATAATATAATTAATCCAGTCGTCTGGAAACAATGTAGAGATAGACAAGGCAAACAGATTACATTACTGCGGCAGCGTCGTGCTTTGGTATTGACGGCTTCACATACAGGGCACATATTTTATCCAGAGTTTCCCTACTAGTTATGAAATACCCTTTTAGATTATATTTCGTAGTCCCGTAATACCTGAACATCAATTTGTGTAGATGTGGTGACTGGCCTAAGTGATGTTGGAGTCAAGGCAGACACTTGCAAGGGGCGTCTCGCGTTTATGTTTTTCTTTCACAGCTGTATTTAAATTTATTGACCGTTAAGAACAGCGCACTCTCCGTAAAACGAACTCTCAAATCTGAAGGCCCTTCCAATGACCAGAAACGAAGTACAAAAGTGACAGGGACTTGTCGTTGCAAAGGGCACTGAAGAACATCGACTTTCTCAAGTGCACCGTCTTACTTCTGACGTGCTACAAATGTTTATGCTCGGCCTTGAAATGCAAAGTGAATAAATAATCCCAAATCATCTACGGTTATTTGTGTCGACGATTTGTTGGTAGTCATTCCCAATGAGGTATAAATGGGCTTGCTCGACCATGATTTCCGTAATTAAAAAATGTGCGCGTCACATAGACAATGCTAAAGAAGGAAGTTCTAACACTTATAGAACACTTATACAAGTGCGTCTGGAGTTAAAGAGCAAAGAACAAAAACTCTAAAAGTAGGAAAAATCATAGTGTTATTGTTTCCGAATATCTTCTTTTCGACGCTATTCGTGGCGCCAGGGGCCTCGAGCAAAGTCCCACGTGACGTCCACAGGACGTAATGAGGATATAGGAACTCGTTTGGCTTACATACGAGGGATGAGTTGTAAACCTTGTTTACAATGCAATCACAACACCCTTTCTGTCAATTCTCGTATGACTATCGTGCGCAATCAATCGATGTCACTTCACTTTGTGAGTTTTCGACTGCGATGGCGAAAATAAACAGCGTGTAACCGGAAAGCGAGATATCCTGATAAGCTCAACGCTTAGCGCTAACATTGTGGAAAGGTTTTATGATGAAAGAAGTGGCGATAAGAAGATAACGCTTGTGGGATTCTTGTCTTTCAATTCGGATTCGGTTTATCGGGCACTTTAGAGAGAACCTTTTCCAATACGCGTCAGTAAAAAAAGTGCTACCATTTTGATTGCATGCTTTAACCCGAATGGCATAGCTTGAAAAACTGCTAGAGCCTTCCTACGCGTTATCATTAGATACTAACATTGCCATGCAGTGAACCCTGATATACAATTGGGTGTTCAGTGCTCGTTTTCAAGAGCAGATAAGGTTGATGGAAATTTTTATAGAAAGAAAAAGAAATCATATTTATAAAGCTAGAATTGTCAGCATTGCAATATGTGTGTCCTCCCTTGCGATTTTTCCTGATTGACGTGAGCTTCTGGTAATCCGTTTAATACCTGCAGTACAATCGATTCCAACTTCTCCCCGTCGAAATCCGATCGAAGTGCTCATTATGTTTAGGAGCAGTGGATAGCTCACAGACCAATTGAGAAACAAAGAACAGCCATGAACTAAGCGAGACATTCCATCAGGGCGCATATTTTTTCGAACCATTACAAAATAATCTTGAATAAAATCGGTAGTGTATGTGAGCTTACTGCTTATAAAAATATGAAAAGTGTTGTGTTCGCCGTACATGTTCCTGCTATCTATTTTCGTCACAACTGACCGGAAAAGTCTGATGTGCTGGGCTATATATATATATATATATATATATATATATATATATATATATATATATATATATATATATATATATTACATATCATTATCCAAAAAAGAATTGTCATTCCTTGACAACTCAAGATTTACGCATGTCTGAGTGTGCGCAATTTTCCTGTATGTATTCAGTGACCCGGTTTCCAATAAACCATTGTTGAAAGTTAGCGCTTGTGTGTGCGTTACTCTCTTTCCGTCCTCGTCATTCAAGTGCCGTGCTTAACATTATGAACATATTGCACCAACAAGGCCAAGAATCTATCCTTCTTAAAATCACTGGACGCGATAGTTACGCGTACAGATTAGCAGGTTTAGTGTGCAAGGGTTTTTTGCGTAGGCTCGTTCTTCAATAATGACGTGCTTGGGGAAATGTGAAAGGTTATATTTATAAGAATCTCCTAGCACAACGAGAGACATCCAAGAAGCTCTAAACGCGGTTTGAAAGCTTATGCGTGATGCTTTACGTTGTGCGCATACGCAGTAGCTGAGCTGTCTCTATGCATATAAATGAGATTTTAACAACTTTCTCAAACAGCACGGCTTGCCGTGCCTAGATTTCACAGAGCGTGTGCACTTCCTAAACTGGACGTGAGGCAAAGTGATCAACTACGATTCCGATACCGCCGGGCCAATCATTTGCGCCGCCAGGTTCCTTATAGAGTATCGTGTACTGCGTTACGAACCCTGCCTACGACAATTTTATAAGTGTCAATATATAATTTTTGAGCCCACAATGATTGTCGCACGTACAGACTCTCTCAAACGCACAGGGTCCTCACATGGACCTTTTCCTACCCCGTCAGACATTTCTTTTTTTGTTTTGGCAAACTTGAAGAATCAGGGCCTTTGATTCGTCAAATTAAATAACGTTATTGGGGCATAAACACCAGGCACCCATCGTCTCTGTTGTGGCGCTCTACGTGGCCGCTTCCGGAGCAGAGGCTCGGATGCTTGAGGCGGATCTTCCTGAGCCGAGGGCATGCAGGTGAATATGGTCTGCAGCGACCGCAAAAGTCAATTGGTATCATGATAGCTGGTCGCTTTGTATTCGCTGCCACCACCGATAACTCCGTATCTCCAGGTGTCTAATGCTGCAGCCCACGTTAAGCTCTTGACTGCCAGCGTCCATATTTGTGTAGATGACTTCCTAAGCCAATTACACACCAGCAAACGTCTCAGTGTCATTGAAAACTCGCACAGTTGTCGCCAACAGTGTTTCACGAAGGTTGTCTACCCACTCGGGTTGTTTACCCATTCACTAAGGTTGGTCAACCAAAAGTATTGTTTACCCATTCTTCAAGAGTGAGCAGGAGTCAACATTATGCGCTGGTGTGCGAACAAAACAAAACGTGGTGGATTATTCGCACAGCGTGCGCATGCTTGGGCCTGACTGCTTGAAGTTTTCTAGTAGTATTTCCTTTGCGTGTGAAGTAGTGCGAACACAAGTTATCCTATCCTACTGGATTGTTTTTAATCATTCAAAATATAGTTGACGCACTGAAACGCTGAATTCGTATTTCTTGGCAATGTTTTCGCTACATTTGAAATCAGAGCCGCCATTAGTGGATTAGTGGACACCCATTCCCCCCCCCCCCCCCCCCTCTTAAACATGAAAATTTTCTCCGTGCTTTTTTTTTTTTGTACTTGTTGAACCCACGGGAAAGGATAATTTGCAAACAGCATCTCTTTTTCTCGTCGGCATGTTTGTTCGGCAGTTAAAAGGTCAATGCAAGGGAGATGTAGCGGACGCGTTTGCTTACCTCTGGTCGCACCCTTCCCCGTACAATTTAGGTATTCCAAGTACTGACAACGATTGCTATTAATTATCATTATCACTAGCGCTGGTAGGACTATGTCATTTTTTATATACGCTAACGAGGAACCCACTTGTTGCAGAGCATATATGCGAGCACTTCGTGTTTCGTCTGGTCAATGATACCTTTTCGTGTTCCCCAAGTATAATTCTCATGTAACATGACAAGCGAGGATAACAGCATTCCTTGTTACCAATGTTTTTGAGAAGGACAAGCCAATTACTTCGACGTAATAGATACGCAATATGCTTTCACAATCATGGGGATTTGGTTTGTTTAAATCATCGCGAAACCGCTTTCGATGCCAAGCTGTTCGTGATGGGCTGCTAATCTTCCGAAACTTGAGGGCCTTAAAACTATCTACTCCACTCTTAATATTGTGCTCAACATCGCTTCTTTCTGGAAGCTACGACTTTTCTCTAGCCAGTGTTGCGACCGGGTCCCGGCGGGTCTCATCGTTGGTAGCTGGCCCACCGCCGGTCCCCTAGCCCATCTTAGCAGAGAGGAAGGTGCTCGTGGGAGAGATATTTACAGACGTTTATTCACATTGAGAGATCAAGAGAACAAGAGATTGAGAAGAGTTACAAAAATGTCTCGGGCTTTTATGTCGCCGCGTTGCCAACTCTGGGCGCATTGTCCGCATCTTTGGCCAATACGGCACTCGATGGCCTTGTGGCTCCACCCACGAGACTGGGGACCGACGTCCAATAGGTGCACGTGGAGAGGGCACCGTCGAAACGATGACCAAATATGGTCACAACAAGAGCACCACGGTTTTGCGCACAGTACCAACTTTTGCAGATCTTGGCCTGTGCTGGTTCCCGGAATTCTTCCGGCCGGGGGGGTAGAGTCTCTGTGATCGTGCCGAAGAATGTCACGGCTTGATAGGAAGATCCTCCGCCAGGCAACAACACGCAGCAGGTGTTCTGTGGCCTGGACCTCGGCTTTGTCTCCTCGTTGCTTGAAATGTGACGAGCAGCCTCATCCCCCGCCGGCAGCATCTTGCCACAAAGGGCTGTTCGCGGCACTGCCGCTGGAATTTCTGGTCACGTGACCACGCCGCACGCTCGTAGGCATTCCAGGAAAAAGGGATTAGACCTGCGCCCCCGAAGGGCAGCGAACCCGGGAGGAACTTTAGAAAAACAGGAGCATTCTCCGCGGCCCCTGCCGCGACGGCTTCCAAGGCCGATCGTAACAGCTTCCCCGGCGGCCGGTTGAGACCTCGACGTACAAAGGTCGAACATCTTTGTGGGGAGAGGTCGATGAAGGCGACGCTGAAGAAGTGACGTCCTGCGCTCTACCGACGCTGCTCTGCTGCATTCCTCTGCCAGCTCTGGTGATCTCGATCATCTGGTTTCGTCGTACAATGTCGCAGAGGAGTTCTTCGCCTTGCCAGCCCGTTTTGCTTCCCGGAAGACAGCACCTGGGTCAACCACATGACAACCACAACCGCAAAGCCAGCAAGCGCCCGAACTCTCTCCCTGAGACCCACCAGGCTTTTCACCCAAACAAAAACATTCCCTGCTTCTTAATTACAGCAGCAGCAATTCCAACAACCTGAAATAGGCTCCTCAAATGCACAAACGCATGTTGTGGCAACGCACAATAATGAACAAAAAAAAGAAAGACAAGTAAACCTTAGACACATAACCAAAAAAAAAAATACCTATTAACAGAAGCCTGAGTACCGACGCCATCAAGTTCCCTAGAAACAGCGACTTGAGCCATCAACGTTGCCATTTCAATTCGTGGGACACCCTGACGCTTGTCCTACCACTCTTCCGACGCGCTCGCGGTTTCGACCGGGTGAGCGCGCCCACAAACCCATTCTCGAACGCGGGGTTCTTCTGCCGTAACAACCAATCGGATCTGTTTGAAAACAGATAACCATACCGCATCGGCAGATAGGCAGACAGAGCTGTCTTTGTATGCAATACGCCAAAGGGGCCCTCGATGCGAACCTTAGCAATCGGAAGGCATACATTTCGCGCTTCCGCCGACTGCTTAATCCAAGTGCATTCACCTGTGAACTGCCCCGGTTTTACATACGATGAATGGACCACGTCCACCGTTGCTGCCGAATCTCGCAGCACGCGACACCCCTTTCCGTTTACTTTCATTTCTCTAATATATGGCTCCAAAAGTTGCATGCTTTCAACCCCGCTGTCAACTGACAGGCAAGCAACCTTTGGCTCCTGGCAGAACGCAGCCATATGACCTGGCTTGTGGCAATTGTAACACACAAGTGGTCGCCTCTTTTCAAAAGCACTCTTTTTGTGCTGTTCTCTAGCCAGATTGGCTTCTTTCGCCTCTTCCCCTTTCGCTAAGGGTTCAGTGTTATGCGCTTGATTCTCCTGGACGGACTGTCCATTCCACCCAGTTGCCCTTTTACTCTGGCACTCCCGCTGGTGAATCTCCTTTCTATCAAGCGCACGGCGCGAGACGAACTCTTCAGCAAGCTCCGCAGCCTTTGAAACAGTGCTAACGTCCTTCCTGTCTTGCACCCAGAGCCTAACGTCTTGGGGCAAACGACGATAAAACTGCTCGAGTCCGAAGCATTCAACCACTTTCTCTTTATCCTCGAATGCCTTAGCCTCTTTGAGCCACTCCCTCATATTAGCCATTAGCTTGTATGCAAAAGTCAGCATACGACTCATCTCTCTGCTTTACGGCGTTCCGGAACTTCTGCCTGTATGCCTCCGCTGACATTCTATACCTCTTTAGCAGGTTCGACTTAACCTGGTCGTAATCATCTGCTTCCTCCTTTGTCAAGCGCGCAATTACATCGGCAGCCTCACACGGTAACAAGGTCAGCAAGCACTGCGGCCACATAACTCTGGTAACACCCGCCTTCTCGCATGTGCGCTCGAAGTTTACCAAAAACAGACATATGTCCTCTCCGGAGCGGTAGGGTTGCATAAGGTCCTTCATTCTGAATGACTTTCGTTCTACTCCGCTAGATGCTTCGCTACCTTCTCTACTACTTCGAGCCTTGAGCAGCTCGAGTTCAAGGCGCTTTAACTCAAGCTCCTTTTCCAAACGCATATTCTCCTCTACCACGAGCCTCTCATTTCTTTCTTCTGCTTCGCGCTTTAACTTCTCCTTTTCCTCAATCATCTCAAGACACTCTGAGAGCTCGTCGTCATCTGCCTCAAGGTTCTCGACAGACGCGATTATCTCTGGCTTTCTCATTTGCTCCTGAACATTCAAACCCAAACTTTTGGCTAACTCTAGCAAAAGCGGTTTTTAGATGTGAAGAATCTTATGGCGAAGCTTAATCCGGTGGTGGTGGTGTGCCGGCGTGACCACCCTTACTGCGCATGCGCAAACCCTTTCAAAAAAATAAAAATAAAGAACCTCCTCTCCCCCCTCTCTCTCCTCTAGGCATCCCTCCCCGCGGCAACCACACCCTCACTGCGCATGCGCCTCCCCTCCTCTCTCCCCTCTTGCGCTCCCCCCCTCTCTCCTCTAGGCATCCCTGCCCGAGGCGTCCACACTCCCACTGCGCATGCGCGCCCCCCCCCCCTCTCTCTCCTACGCTCCCCCCCTCTCCTATAGGCATACCTGCCCGCGGCGTCCACACTCCCACTGCGCATGCGCCTCCCCCTTCTCTCTCCTACACTCCCCCCCTCTCGCGACGCCGACGCAGGCAGCGTCTGCTAGCGCGTTTCTTGGTTGAAAAACCCGACTGCTCGCGCTGCACAACTGTTCACTGGCCACCCCGCATATATGGCACTGGATCTTGACCTCCAAGGTGGTGCCGGTGGGAGATTTCTCCTGTGCGTTGTTGAACAATAAAAATTCGCAGCGTGCGCGTTGACTAAAAGCGGACTGCGGGTCTCTGTGTCCAGTTGGAGTTTTCTGTCTCTCATTGCCCATTAGCAGCGATTGGCATGTTCCAGTAGGAAACACCGCTCCATCACTGCGTGCTTTGCGCCTCCCTAGTTTTCTCTCGTGCGCAACGCTGCGATGAGCGCCAGCGTCAACGCCGCCGCCAGTGTAAGCGTTAGCGCCCGCTGCTTCACATCTACACATGGTTGCCTTTAGCGGGAGATGGTGTAATTTTTTCAGTGCCTTTAGATTCATGGTTGCTGCAAGTGCTGCTAATTCTTCACTATTACAAAAACAACTACGTTCTCGTGCTCAGATCCACGTAGAACAGTAGGTACCGAAATTACCACCTTTTCCAACAAAACTCAAAACAAAGCCTGGTAAAATCTCAGTGAAGAAAAGTCAAGCACTCACCACACCCTGCAGCCATGATCTCGGCGGAGTCGATCCCGACGCTGGCATCAGTTTGTTGCGGAATCGGGGCTAGCAGGATCCCACCGTCTGCCATCCAGTTGTTGCGACCGGGTCCCGGCGGGTCTCATCGTTGGTAGCTGGCCCACCGCCGGTTCCCTAGCCCATCTTAGCAGAGAGGAAGGTGCTCGTGGGAGAGATATTTACAGACGTTTATTCACATTGAGAGATCAAGAGAAAAAGAGATTGAGAAGAGTTACAAAAATGTCTCGGGCTTTTATGTCGCCGCGTTGCCAACTCTGGGTGCATTGTCCGCATCTTTGGCCAATACGGCACTCGATGGCCTTGTGGCTCCACCCACGAGACTGGGGACCGACGTCCAATAGGTGTACGTGGAGAGGGCACCGTCGAAACGATGATCAAATATGGTCACGACAAGAGCACCACGGTTTTGCGCACAGTACCAACTTTTGCAGATCTTGGCCTGTGCTGGTTCCCGGAATTCTTCCGGCCTGGGGGTAGGGTCTCTGTGATCGTGCCGAAGAATGTCACGGCTTGATAGGAAGATCCTCCGCCAAGCAACAACACGCAGCAGGTGTTCTGTGGCCTGGACCTCGGCTTTGTCTCCTCGTTGCTTGAAATGTGACGAGCAGCCTCATCCCCCGCCGGCAGCATCTTGCCACAAAGGGCTGTTCGCGGCACTGCCACTGGAATTTCTGGTCACGTGACCACGCCGCACGCTCGTAGGCATTCCAGGAAAAAGGGATTAGACCTGCGCCCCCCGAAGGGCAGCGAACCCGGGAGGAACTTTAGAAAAACAGGAGCATTCTCCGCGGCCCCTGCCGCGACGGCTTCCAAGGCCGATCGTAACACCAGTCATCAAGCCGCATAGATCGCCATGTTTCAGTTATATAGGTGCCGTAATTGTTTCACGCATTTTGACGTGCCGTGCATATTCGATCATTTCCTAAGCGGAAGAGAATTATTCCTGCTAATTTGCATTACGTTCCACTGGCATGATTAACTAAGATGTAATTTAAAGTAACTCGAAGTGGTAACGAAACAAGTAGAAAATTATCTCCTACCTGAAGTAACGTATGGTGCTGTGTGGATGCCCAGGGTGTTAACACGAACAGGCTCCAAGTCTTGGTCCAGATTTGTGCTTGATTCTATTAAACGAACTACAGAAAGAATAACAAACAAACAACATTAGATAATATCGCAAAAAATTCAACAAGATGTCTTTGATTTTAATGACGAGCACACAAAGTTAACCCAGGCATACAATACAAATTTATGTCAGGTAACGTCGGCAAAAACACACCTACAACCAAAAAACAAGGTCGATGCTTGCGTCATAGCAGTCAGTATCACACGAAAGTGAAACGTGTCCTCCCAAAACTAGGTGAATGTTTATTGTACATTTATATACCAGAGCTTTCGCAATGTCTCTTAGTGTCTGGCAGATATAGTAGCACTTCATATTGACGCAACCACGTTGACGCCTGGTGGCACATCTCTACCCTACGACTGAACTTCATGATCATGATTAAACCTTTGTGACAGCTCTCTTAGTTAACACACACCTGGACACAGCATATAGCGAAATCCGCCCAATGATGACGTCAACATGTACATAATAAACACTGGTAGCACGTATAGGTACACTCCTTCAAAGCGTCGTCATTTGAGGAGAGAAACGGAAAGGCGCCCGCTTCCTGGTAATATGGTAACCTACACCCGTGATCCTGCGTACACTACCACAGAGTTGTTCAGGAACGTGAGAGGCGGAGTTTATTGCTCGAGCCGTGAACACGTGAAGGCGTTTCGCTTCCCGCTGGCGTGTGGCTGTACCAAAGCACCCACACTCACGACATTTGCCCGTCGCCGTCGCTGCCTTTTTGCATCGGTTATTGCAGCCGTTTTACTAATCGGCGCCTTTGCCCTCGAAGCAGTAGACGTCGGAGGAATGAAGCAAGCTCAAGAAGTTGACGAAGAAGACGACGTAATTCATGCCAAGGGGACAGGGGGGGGGGAACGAGAGGAGAATAAAGAAGAAGTTAGGAAATGGCGACCTGAAGAGTACTCTCTGTTTATTATGTGCGGTCTCGTTACATAATTTGGCGCAGCCGACGACAAGAGTCGTTATGTGGGTGACTTTCTTTGTGGACAACCGCAGCGACTCTGCGGTATTCAAGAAATATCAAGTCGAGGACGACGACGCTGTGGAACTTCCTCAATATGTCACTACAGGTGAGCTTCTGAACCTCATTCTGAATGAAGCCTCCATGTCTTCAGAGGAACTTTCCAAGCGAGCTTTTGTGAAAGTAAACATTCCTCTAAGTACTTTCAACGAGCTGGTGCTGACACCACTCCAAAGGAATTCCACGATCTGGCCGGCATCGCCTAACGACCTAACGACCGTGTTGCGAGCCCTTACAGGTCAACAGCAGCAAATCTCGCAGCAAAACACTGTTATTGAGACTCTCGCTGCAGAGCTGACGAAGCGGGCAAAGCAACCATCGCGACTAATACAACCAGACGTATTTGACGATGTGTCCGAGAATCGAGAAGCGTGGATAGCTTACTACGAACAAGCTGCGAAAAACAATGGATGGCGGTCTGACGAAGACTTGGTGATAAATATGCGACAGTTCCTTCGCGGGGTACCAAAAAATGGCCATGAGTGGCGATATTGCAATCAGGAGCCTGAACCTTGGGGTAAATGGAAAGAAAGTTTCCTGGCCACTTTCAACAAGAATCCGGTTGAGCGGTGGCATGAGGCAATATTCTACCGCTTTAAGTCTGGAACGCCACTCGAGTATTTTCTCGAAAAACAGCGACTTCTTCGCACAGCTGAACCTGGATTGTCGACCTCGTCACTTCTTTCTCTTATCATACATGGCTTACCAAGAGATTTGCAACGACAGGTTCTAATACACTGTCCTAAAACACCCGAAGCGCTTCTCCAACTACTCAAGCTATTGTCGCATCCTTGGGCTGAACGAGGCTTTAAAAGTAAACAAGATATTTTAGAGACACCAAGCGTTAGCTACTTGAGCGACAAGCACTCGATTGATTTCGCGAGCGTCAGTTCTGACGTTAGAGGAAGCACAACTCTCGTAAAGAAGAATAGGCCCTCGAAAGATGAATGCAGCGTTGGAGCATGGAATAATTCTAAACTTACCCGTACGACGCGTGAAACCGTCCAACTTGTGTCATCAAGTTTACTGCACATAGAACTCGAAGTAAATGGTCAAAATATGCAAGCACTTGTAGACAGCGGAGCTTCAGTTTCGGTGATAAAACGAAGTAAAGCGAAGCCCGAGGACATATTCAGAGGCAGAACTGTGATTGTACGAGGATATGACGGCCGAGAAAAAGAACACTGCGAATGGATAAGGATATGTCTGAAGTACCAGTCACAATCCGTAGAAATACTGGCATTGGTGATAGAAGGCATCGAGTATGACTTTTTACTCTCTCGTCCAGACATGAAATTACTGAAGCTTAAAGGGGCCCTGCAACACTTTTCCAAGTAGCCATGGAATGGATTCACTAAAGGAGCTTATTGTCTCACGAATTCATTGCCGCAAATATTTTTGGAATCCGTCCAGTACGAGTGGAGTTACAAAGATTTCTCGTACGCTGCAATTGCATTCTCTCTTCTCTCGTCCAGTCGAAAGCGCTGGAAGCTAAGCAGGGAGGGATGGCACGGGGAAAGAAAATACGTCACGCGCGCCTCGTGATCTTGAGCGCTTTTTCTCTTTCTTCTTTTGTTCGAATACGCGAATTTTCATTGCAATCGCGCGCGCACGCGTGGATAAGTCGCGGCCTCTCGCGGCGGCCTCTGTAACTACCGAAGCGCGCCATGCTCAAATCAGCCAATGGCTTATACAAAAAAATCTCTCGTCGGTGACGAGTGATTTTTGGGTACGCAACGTCATTTGTCGAGAGAAGAGAAAGCAATTTCTGGCTGACTTTGAGAATTTATTGTGAATTACACGCCGCGTGCTGCGCTATAATATTTGGCTCGCGTGTTCTCGAGAGCCTGGACTACCGATCGGCAGCGTTTTCTGAGCATGCTCAAAAAGTGTTGCAGGGCCCCTTTAACATAAACTGGGATGACAGTGTGTCAGTGAGCCAAGATGTGCAATCTGTGGGAAACAGAGACAAAATGCGCATTGTGACCAAATCAGATGACATCCCTACAGTATATCCGGAATTATTCTGCAAAGGCGGCTATCCTCCAGGCACAACAAAGTTTGAAGTTCCATTCAAACTGCATGAAACAACGGTTGTACGAAAGAAACCATACCACCTCACCCGGGGAAAGAAAGCATGGCTGAAAGAAGAGCTTGGCAAGATGCTGGATGCAGGCATTATCCGTCCGTCCGTATCGCCATATGCATCGCCAATAACCATAGCGCCCAAGGAGGATGGGAGCCTTCGGCTTTGCACGGACTACAGAGCCATCAACAGCCAGACGCCTCTTATTCCCTTTCCTATGCCCAGAATAGATGACATTATACACGAGACAGGCGGATGTTCTCCGTTGTCTAGGATCGACCTATGTAAGGGCTTCTGGCAAGTACCTCTTCAAGAGGATACAAAGCAGTACACCGCTTTTACAACCCCATTCGATATCTACGAGTACAACCGGCTGCCCTTCGGATGGAAGAACTCGCCTAGCTGGTTCCAGAAAATGATGAATATGGTTCTACACCCTTTCATTGGAACATTTTGCAACGTCTACGTGGACGATATCATCGTTTATTCTAAAAGCGAAGCCCTCCATCAACAACATCTGGCCCAGGTCCTCACAGCTTTGACAGAAGCCGACCTCAAGGTCAACTTTAAGAAGAGTGAATTTTTCAAGAGCAAGGTGACTTTCTTGGGCAGAGTCCTAGGCGGTACTACGAAAAACACCAAGGAGGAATCAGTGGCACGCATCGCAAAACTCGCGAAGCCCTTCGATGTCCACTCACTGCGTGTTTTTTTGGGGGCTGGCCGGACATTTTAGGGCATTTATCCAAGATTATGCTCTTAAGACAAGATGCTTGACAAGACTGATGCAAAAAGATGTACCGTTCTGCTGGACAGATGACTGTGAAACGGCCTACAAAGAGCTGGTACGAGTTATATCGTCGGATCTAGTCCTTACACTACCAGACTTTGACCTACCATTCGAGCTCAACACAGATGCATCACATTACGGCACGGGAGCAATACTTTACCAGCGAGATGAAAGCCAGCCAAGCAATCGTCAACTCCGCGTAATTGGTTACCACAGTTACACTTTTAACAAAGCGGAAGTGAATTATACAACAACGGAGAAAGAAGGACTCGCTGTTCTAAAGGCTGTTCGATACTTCCGCTCATACCTGGAAAGTAGAAGATTCAAGTTATATACTGACCACGAGGCACTTACCCATCTTTTGAAAATGGCAGAGCCAAAAGGAAAAGTCGCGCGGTGGGTAAGCGAGCTACAACAGTTCGACTTTGAAGTGAACCATCGCCCAGGAGCTTCAAAGAAAGACGCCGACGCGATGTCCAGATTGGGGATCGTACTTGTTGACGTACAATGGAAAACAATAAGCGCAGCAAAACTTTGGGAAGGCACTGAAGCTTTACAGCTCACACAAACCGGAAGAATAGCAGTGCCTCCTACGCTAGTTCCGAAAATTTTGGATCATTATCACACAAGTTGTCATTCGGGCGGTCACGATGGTTTCTGGCGGACCTACATGAAGCTGACCAAACGGTTCACTTGGCCCGGCATGAAAGAGGACACAAAAAGATATGTGCAATCGTGTCATGAGTGCCATATCAACAAAGTAAAGTTTAGACAGCCAACCCAACAGATGGTATTACCAAAGGACTTTACTACACCGTTTGAGGTGATTCACATGGACTTCGCTGAACTTCGGAAAAAATCTGAGAGTGTGAAAAAAACTCGAGCCTTCCTGCTGTGCGTCGATGAGTGCACAAGGATGGTGGCAGCAAAAGCTGTAAAGGAAGACGCCAGCAGTGTGATCTCCTTTCTAAACCGCAAGATGTTTGACAATGTGAAGGTGTTGGTTACAGACAATGGACCAGCCTTCCGGAGTAACCAACTCAATGAGTGGGCAAAGCGGCGAGGAGTGGCGCTCAGGTTTACTGCGCCGTATCATCCAGCAGCTAATGGGCTAGCGGAGCGAGCTATTCGCGACATCAAGCAGTATTTAAGTATGTATCCGGACTTCCCAGGTGGATGGAAGTGCTGTCTGGAAGCTGCAGTAGCTCATCATAACCGGTCCTATACAACGGCTCTAGGATGCACACCGCTGTTTGCTGCTACGGGAAAACCAACATATTTGCCAGCTGACAAGACCTTAGGAGTTGAGGCGCAGATCCGCTTGACAGAGGAGAGAAGAACTGAAGAAAGCGAAGGGAAGTACCGAGAGCGGATGAAAAGGAACTTCGACAAAAAACAGAATACAACGGACCCAGCAATAGAGGTGGGAGACTTCGTGCTGGTGAGAAAAGGATTGCCGAACTCGGGTGCGAATCACAGAGGGCCATTCCCTGTTGTCAAGACAGCAAGCCAACAGGAACACTTAAAGACTGTCTGGTATATAGGCCCCAACGGCACCGTCGAGTCAGCGTCTATAGCTAACGTTTTCAAATGTCATCCCAGGAGGGATGAAAACAACGGTGGGGGGGAGGGAAGCAAGCTCAAGAAGTTGACGAACACGACGTAATTCATGCCAAGGGGACAGGGGGGGTAACGAGAGGAGAATAAAGAAGAAGTTAGGAAATGGCGACCTGAAGAGTACTGTCTGTTTATTATGTGCGGTCTCGTTACAAGGAACAACATTTGTTCATTCGAAATCGGCCGTACGCTGGCGGCGCGGCGTTACATGCTCAGGCATAATCGGTATCGAATCATCACGCACGCCCTATTGCACTGATAATAGACATTCCCACATTATTGGAACGAAAGCCTCCGCTGGGCTGACACCCCCGCAACGCTGACAGTGGAAGCTCGTTGTTGTCATAATGTATTACACACGGCTTTCGAGATTCACTCCGGCAATGTGCCGTGGCTAGTGTTGCCCAGGCCGTTCCATTAGTATGAGAGAGCGCAATCAGAGAGAACGGTGTGACAGCCGGAAGAGCGTCGCTGAATGGACGCAGAGCTTGCGCAAAGGTCGCCATCCGGCGCAAAGTTAAATCAACGACTCTTCTATTGTCAATGGAAGAGGCGCTGGTTAAGAAGTTACCAGAAAGTTCACACACCAGTCGGACTAGACACGCCAAGAGAAATGTGACACGTGTTATGTCTCCACACTAGCCTGGCCACGATTTCTCAAGGGGCGAGCAGGCAAGGTGGTGTGTCAGCCAGGCGAGCGTCGGAGAGCAATTTTTAAGTGCGGGGCCCTTCAGGGGCTTGGTTGGAAGTCCATCCATTTCATGTGGCGTAATCACGCTCACAGGAAAGCGCTCAACACAGGTTATTACAATGCTACCAATGCTCTAATCCTGGTTTAAATGAATGAAGAAGGTCTAAAATATTATGATTAACAGAAGAAAACCGGCAGCTCCCACGCATTGTGGCAACCGACGTAATGCGAAGCAGCCAGCAATGAGAAAATCATGCTGTTCATAACATGCATGTCAGGATTCTCATGTTGGCACCTGTCACTTATCTTCGTCATACCGTGACGTCAGCAAAACGAATTTTGGAGTATATCAAGCTAGCGAACTGGACGCGAGCGCACCATGAGCGTGGCATGTAAAGGGCGTTGTATATGAATGCATGTTACGATTTTTATGTTATAGCACCAGCCACTTATGTTCGTCATGCAGTCACGTCACGCAATACCAAATTTGGCGTATATCAAGCTAGCGAAACGGCTGTCAATGCACTATGAGCGTGGCATGTAAATCATGTGTACATGGCATGCACCTCATGATTTTCATATTACCCCCGGTCATTTGTGTTGTTCACGCAGAAATGTCACATCATACGAACTTTTGGATATATCAAGTTAAGGAAACGGCTGCAGGAGCACCACGGCCATGGCGTGTAAACCATACCGTTCATGACAAGTTATTCATGGTTTTCGTCACATGACCAGTCATTAATGTTCGTCATACAGTCATGTTATGCCATACCAAATTTGGTATAAATCTCATTAACGATACTAGCGATTCGACACTAGCGATTTTGATTAAGCGCTCGCCATCCATCGGTGCGGACGGAGACTCCATGGCTTCGACTCCTGTTAACGGAACTGCTTTCTTCTAGTTCTTTTTAACAGCGAAGCCGTTCTTGGGGCTTTCTTGTCGGGGGTCGGCGTAGAAGTAATTACGTGGTCTCGTCTTTCGGCGAGAGTGAGGCTTAATAGGAAGGCCTGCGCCGTGCTGAGTGGGGCGAAGGCTGGCCGCGAGAGGTGAGGGCGAAGGAATGTCGAGGACGTGCAGCGAGAGGCGAGGGTGAGGGCTTTCGAGGGGTGAAGCTTCGAGAAACGCGCCAAGATGGGGTGACGGCGAGGCGCAGTGAAGTGTTCGATAGCCTGTCAGTGCGAGCGTTCAGGAGTTCACGCTTTCAAGATGGCGAACATTTCTTATTCTCCCGATAAAGCTGCCGCCCGGCGTGAGCGTCAGCGAGAGCGGGCATGTCGTCGCCGAGCAAACCGTCCACAAGAGAGTCCGAAGCTAAATGCCAACGAACGGAAAACATGAAAAAAAAATATTGAAGTACGATATAGCGTGATGAAGGACGGGCATAAGCTTCGCTGTTTCGACAGTGTTCACGAAATGCAGCTGGCTGCAATTTTTCTCAGCCATTTGATCGCGTGCATTTTGCTGACGTATTTCCGTGGCGAAAATACGTCGGGAAAGTTGTGGTGGACCCCGACACCAAAACTCATTCGTGTGGAATCATCGCCAGATCCTAAGACAAGGTTAGTGAACTGTGATTGTCTTGTGCTTTAAAGGTAGGATTTCCGTTAGGTTTACTTGAAAAGAAGTCAGAACTGACGCTGAATGTCGCCATCTTGGCCATTTCATTTAATTATAGCGCCAGTTTGTAGCCAAGTGGAACAAAAGTAATTTCGCGAATTGTGTTTTTATTAATGAACGGCAAATAATATTATCTTGAATAAGCAATAATGTAGAATAAAGAAAACAATATGTTTCCTGCTTGCTATGTCTGGCGCCGAATTGTTTTTTTTTTAATTTTTTTTTCGGAAACACATACAACGAGAACAATAAGTGTGAGTCAATACAACCATCGCTTGAAAAACCCTCTGCCTTCTGCTACCATGTGCGCATCAGTTACATGGTGACCATCTCCTTTAATGGAATGCTCTCTGTTCATCGTCACGACGCTCGAAGCTGTTGGCTGACAAGAAGCAACGGTGCGATATGCAGTGCGAAGGTCTGCGCAAGTGTAGACTGCATTGCGTCGAAATGAATCATTTTCAAAAGAAAACATTCGTGTAATCCAACGTTTTGACCATGAAGACTTTCATTATTGAGTGTACTTACATGTACAGGGCTGGTCAAAAGTTCCCAGGCCACTTTCCCGTGTATTCCAGCGGCAGCGTGGCCTAGGAACTTTCGACCCCCCCCCCCCTCCCCCCCCCGTACATATACTGAAGTTATGCGGAGTCCTCTGAGATAGAAGACGTTTCCTGCGAGTAAATGTATTGTTTTTCCGTTGTGAATGTAAGCATGGACTTCCTGCTGGATAAGCACAACTCGTAAGAAAAACAAGTCGAATAAGCAAAAACGCAGTACCGCCGTTAACCTTGACTTCTTCGACGAGCCGTTGCAGGTCGGCAGACAGATATTTTGCGACGCAACGTGTACCTTATGCAGATAGAAGCCTTACCACAAGGCATTTTTCTAACATCTTAAAGCAGGTCGCTGCGCTGAAAAAGTTTGCTGATTAAATCGAACAAAGGTAACAGCGAAGACACGGTTTTTTTTCCTGCTATGTAGGCTTGTCCGAACAGAAACAATATATATATATGTTATACATTTGCATGTAAACGACAACGCTACTGCTTTTTGGCAACCCTAGTATAGGTTGCAAATAAATGGCCGGGAACAATGTCGTCTTTAGAAAACAGTCCATAAGGTACCCTCTACCAATCCCATTCAACGTCACCCAATGTATAGCCATAGCCAACCTTGCCATCACTGCAGTCGTCTACATGGCTTTAGCGGTCAACAGCGCGTTTATCTTGCGGTATCGGATTCCGTAGCCGTTGTAACTCACGTAAGTATCGGCTTGAGTGCATGCGAGCACAACTCTGCGTTGTCTTCGATGGACTCTAAAGTTTTCTCGTGTCATGAGATGTCCGTTAAACTAAACCGGCGACTCCTGCATGTCTTGCAAGGGTGTACACATCGTGCGTTACGGGTGCGCAGCTTGGTTTTCTCCCTCCAGTGTTAAAGAGCGTAACACTGGCCCAGTTTTTTTAAACACAGTGGATGCTTCGTCGTCATCTTTATTGCAGTCGTATGGCTCTTACCCTTTAAAATTTGGCAGGTAGTACCTAACGGAATTTCATAACTTGAGAACTGTAGAGAATACTTGAGCCCTGGAATATACGGTAAGTCACTTATAAATGGCCAACGCGTTTGACCAGTAAAACAAATTTCGTCGGCGAATGACTGCTTCGCCCTTTCAGACGCTTTCAGGCGTGGAGATGGCGCCATGGCTGTTGCATACTAACCTTATTCTTGCGCATCTTGGCACGCATCAGCACGGAGCAGATAATAACTAAAATAAACAAATAAGACCGCCGTAGCAGCGGCTCAAAATCGATATTTACCACACCATCTAAACATTTAAAAAAATACTGTACGGCAATTTAGTGGCTCCGATATTAATGGTAATGAGACATTGTGAGAGCTACTTGTATTACTCGTATCTCTGCAGTTGCAGCAGTTTTACTTTGATTGAAGGTTGGTCTATACCAAAAGACTTGCCTCGGTTTGTCGCCTACGTCTACATATTCTGCTAAATAAAATTGTGACAGCCCCGATTTTTCCGCAAAGATGATTAAATTCGTGCGAAATTTGCGTAAACATGGTACAGAATTGAACTATTCATCAAGAAACATTCGCCGCTTTTCTGATGTTCCTATAAATAAAGGAATATTTCTCCGGTCGCACCGAATTCTACGGATGGTTTTCTTATGTGTGCAGTCAAGCTCACAGGCAAAAGCAGCAATGGAAAAAATGCAAGTATTAGGGAACCAGGAAATAGCAATACGACTGTTTGTCATCACACACGCAAAATGGCAAACCAAAACGTAGCCGATTCTTAGACAAAGGATGCGCATCTTTCGCGATATTTTGTAGTAGAAGAAAAAAGCATGCTTCTTACGGTGGTCGTCATAGGATTTTATAATCTCGGCCATTTTTGTGTCCCAAGGCGGTTGCGCGCCATATCTTAACAGAAATTCCGTGTAATCCGCCATTTCGTGCCTAAAGTCATGCAATGAAAAGTCGTCTTCAAGGTAATCAAGCTGTAAATGAACGATAAGACATTAACATTTGAGGTGATTTCAAGTGTACCTGGTGAGAAAAAAAAACTTTTTGCAGGAATATATAAGGGAAACACCTGCCGGATAATAGCGAAGATCGACGTAAACAGGAAATGATTTTACTTTCGACTTTCGTTGTCACAATCTGACATGGGGCGGTGCTTCTGTAGTGTTATTACACTTTGCCGCGTGCAAATAGCAGTGTCATGAGACACAAGTGCGCAACAGTTTAGCGGCACGGCTTGTCATTCATCCAACGTAATATGTCACATTATCATGCTACGGTCAATATAGGCACAAGCAAGGCTAACAATGATCAAAACCTTAGTAGCACCAAATGTTGCCACAACGTTGAAGCAACAGTGGAAATGTTGTGGCAATTTTGTGTCAACATTAGGTGCTACTAGGGAATCGGTGCAAAATAAAGAATGTATTAAATAATATTATGTACATAAATAACGAAGAATTTATCGCAATAATTTACCTGAAATCGCGAAAAATGTTTCTGAAACGTGTGGATTAGACCTGCATCGCGCAAGGCGGCGCCACTGCCTCGGCACTCGGCAAGTGCACGATAGATGAGGCGGGGCAATCGCGAAGGCAATCGTTGGGTTGCCCCGCACTTCCTCAGGTTTCACGGCAGTGGAGGTGCATTAAGTGCAGAATTTGGAAATACATCAAGATTTACACAAGAATGATACAAGAGGAAAATTTTTGTAAAAATTTGCTGTCGACAGCAATCATGGCGCGACCACAACTGCTTCGACGGTAGCACGCAATTTTGTTCGAACGAAGGAAGAGAACGTTTAGGGCTTGTTTGCTTTTGTAACATACAACAATAATTAGAACTAACAGACGAGAAAGCCAAGGAAAGTATACACGTTATTTGTTGTAATTAGAATGTAAACGTGAACAAAGTAAAGTATAGAAACAATTACACCATCTCCCGCTAAAGGGGACCATGTGTAGATGTGAAGCAGTGGGCGCTAACGCTTACACTGGCGGCGGCGTTGACGCTGGCGCGCATCGCAGCGTTGCGCAGGAGAGAAAACTGGGGAGGCGCAAAGCACGCAGTGATGGAGCGGTGTTTCCCACTGGAACATTCCAATAGCTGTTAATGGGCAATGAGAGACAGAAGACTCCGACTGGACACAGAGGCCCGCAGCCACTTTTAGTTAACGCGCACGCTGCGAATTTTTAAATGTGAATGCATTTCTTAGTCGGGGCATGTCAGGCGTCCGTCGGTGTCCGTATCTCTCCTCTCTCACTCCCTCTCCCATAGCAACAGCTGCGGGCACGCGCGCTTATCCTCGCCCCTAGCAACCGGAGCAGGTGGTGCGGGCGGAGTAGCGGAGACTGAGTGGAGAGGAGGAGCGCGCTCTGGTGTGTGAGGGCGCTCGCATCGCGGGAGCTCGGCGGAGCTCCCGCGAGTGTGGAGAGAGTGTTGGAGAGCAAAGGTGCAGTGCTTCGCCGCTTCTGCTCTCGCCGTTCCCTCTCTCTCCTCCATGTGCCCCACTCTCCCGTCCGCTCGCTCTCACGTATATATATATATATATATATATATATATATATATATATACACATAAAAAGAAAAAAAAACAAAAAATAAAAATAAAATAAAATAAAAAGAAACAGGCGCTGCGCCGTGCTCCCGACCGGGCTGCAGAAATTAGGCGCCTTTTCCTTCTTCGAACCACAACCACCATATATAAATGGAGTGAAGCACGCGCGAAATGTATTCGCATTTCCTCACGATTCCCTTCGGGGAGGTGGGGGCATTTTTTGTTCAACAACGCACAGGAGAAATTTCCCATCCGGCACCACCTTGCAGGTCAAAATGCAGTGCCATATACGGGGTGGCCAGTGAACGGTTGCACAGCGCGAGCAGTCGGTTTTTTCAACCAAGAAACTCGCTAGCAGACGCTGCCTGCGTCGGAGTCGCGAGGCGAGAGAGGGGGGGGGGGGGGAGCGTACGAGAGGAGAGAGAGGGGGCGACGCGCATGCGCAGTGGGAGTGTAGACGCCGAGGGCAGGGATGCCAAGAGGAGAGAGCGGGGGAGCGTAGGAGAGGAGAGAGGGGGGAACGCGCATGCTCAGTGGGAGTGTGGACGCCGCGGGCAGGGATGCCTAGAGGAGAGAGGGGGGGAGCGTAGGAGGGGAGAGAGGAGAGGAGGCGCATACGCAGTGAGGGTGTGGTTGCCGCGGGGAGGGATGCCTAGAGGAGAGGGGGAGAGGAGGTTTTTTATTTTTATTTTTTTTTAATGGGATTTGCGCATGCGCAGTAAGGGAGGCCACGCGGCACACCACCACCACCACCACCGGATTAAGCTTCGCCATAAGATGCTTCACATCTAAATGTTGCTCGCCACTGGCAGGAACCGAACCTGCCAACTTCGGATAACGTGTCTGGTGCTCCACACTCCGAGATACAGTGGCGGTCATGGCCCCGTTACCCCGTCCAGTTTGTGGGGTGTGTATCTTATTGACGTCAGACTCTCGAGTTTTGCGGACACGTAGCGCCACCTGTCGGAGCAGTTTTGGGTAGTGGAAAGTCCGGCTCCCTTGCACAGTTTGCTGTGCAACCGGGTGCTAATAGCGAGGTGGAAACAACAATTAACGTAAATATTTATTTGTATTGGCGCGGTAGAGCACTCTGAAAAAGAGCTACGAATTTATCTCTGACGGACGCGCAACCGAACCGCCATGAAGTGCGCGCCAGAACGACGGCGAAAACACGAGCAGACGCAACAGCTCCGCGCGCTACGAAAGGCTTCAGTCGAAGCTACTCTTACGTTGTGTTGCCACGGACGTAAAGGACTTGCTTTACCGATTTCTGTAGCTGTTGCACGAAGCAGAACGGCGAGAGCTCTGGATACGGGCCGTTGCGAACACGTGCTGGGTAAGGAATTACTCGCGTTCTCTCCACAGCCGGAAGTGGCATGAGAAAGTGTGATAATGTGGGTCTCATGTTAATGTTTTGAGTAGCCTTGACGTAGAACCGTGGTAACGCCTTGACTATAAGCTCAGCGAGCCTCAGACCGCGATACGCGCCGTGCAGCAGTTAAATGCAGACTGGTGAAGCGCGCCATAAACATCGCGCCCTCCGCGACCACCCATAATCTTAACTGGTCGTCATTACACAGCATCGCGCACGTACGCATTGAAGGTTCGAAGTTCCGGCTAGCAAATGCTAAAACGTGCGTCATATAAGTAAATCGCAAAATTTTGGTCGTTGCCACCGTCAGGTTTTTCTCACCCGTGGTCTCCGTGATATCCGGAGCTATCTCGGAGGCCACGGTTCTCTACTTTTGCCTTTTATTGTACACCGAGAAAGTTGACGCGCATGTATCCCCTTTTGCAGTATATACAAACGGAAGACAACCGTCAACAGTACATTCGAGGATGCGTAATAAAACAGTTCAACGCACAGGAAGCGAGAGATGTATGTAGAATGCAACTACAAAGGCGAAAATCGCCGGGACTATTCATGCCTGATAAAGCGAGCTTTCTACCACTGATCGTAACAAACATTGCTCGTGTACGTACTTCATCCCTTTGGCATTATGTATATGCCCAAATTTAACGCATTTAGGCGTTGCAGAACACACGTCGGGTGCCTTGAACTCGATGGCATGCGATGCTCGCTTGCAAGTTGCAGCACGCCGAAATAGCTGAAACATCTTTTGCATTGTAGCCGCAGTTCACTTTGATGAGCTTCCTACTTTTCTGAAGCGAGGGTGGGTTGAAGGAAGAAGCTTTCCAGGTCCTTGATTTTCAGGAAACAGCCCTCAATCCCGAGCGGGGGGGGTTGATTCTATAGTGGCCTACGCACATTCGCTGGCGGACGGCTCTCTTTGCACTAGCCAGTTATGGGCAGGGCGGCGATGAGAGTGCTGGTGGCGGCGTTTTTCGCAGCGCCGCCTGGGCAGAGTCTGGCGTCTATGTGCATGTAAACCTGGCAATTTGAGTCGAAGTGCCGCTCGTAGCCACGGCGACGAGTGCGGTACACTATTTATCTGCCGGTTGTCATCACACAGAATGTGATCTTTTTACGAGCCAGTAGCTGACAAATAATCCATTGCAGGATACCTGAAGGCATCTAGTCTGCCAGAACGAGACCCCCGCTATGAAAGAACGAAGCAAGAGGGGAGTTTACAGGCTCGTTTTTTATTGCGATATCAATTATATGGACACTCTCAGGCTGATTTTGCCGTCATGTCCCGTATATGTATATGTATATATATATAAGCAAAAGCCACGAAGAAAAAATACCCGCGGGTAACAGAGCGGGGGGCGACAAACGCCGCTGAAGCGGACATCAAACGAGGCGGCCCACCGACCCGCTCCGAGGCTTATGCGATAAGATCCCCCCGCCTGTTCGACGAGCCGGGGAATGCTCAAGGAGACAGAAACGCCTCGCGCGTCTTTAACAAGCGCGGAAAGACGCAAAGGGGGGAGGGGGGGGAGCTTCCCTCATACAGCCACTGCGACCTTTGGTTTTACGAGCGTGGTCGTGGCTCGCGCACGCGTTATCTCGCAATCTCAGCAACCGACGGGCGGCTGGCTCCTACGTGCTCCGCTCTCAACGCGAGGACATTGTGCTAACACAGTGCCTGGAGCGGCCGTATGCTCTTAAACCAGCATTTTGTAGAGTTGCGTGAGAACGGATCCAAAAGAGTTAGCTGCCAGCCTCACTTCGATTAACATTAAAATTTGTTCCTATCGCATTCACTGCTCCACCCTTGTGTGGTGAAACTGTGACATTTTTTTGTTAGACACAACATTATTAAGAACACACAAGAAAGCCAAGGAAAGTGTAGGCGGAATTTAAGGAAGAAAATAATTTTTGAAGTTTCCCATTCGCGGCTATCTTCCTATTTCGTTATACGACAGCTTCCCGGTTGAAGTTCTCCATTGTCGTCAATGGGGAAACTTCAAAAATTATTTTCTTCCTTAAAACAAAAATTGTAATGATAAAACTTGCCATGTAAAAAGAACTGTTCATTTGCTTTCGATTGAGGTGTAAAGCTGATTTTTAATTGGAGCACCACGTGGTGCGAATTGCGTCACAATGTGGACAAAAATGACGGTTTTCTGAAATTAGTGATTTTTTCCCATCAAGTTCAGAAGTTCGAGGGGTCTGAAAATATTTTTTGCGCAAAATATACATTCCGTAGACTAAGCATTCATGGCCCAGATATTCATACAAGGCGAAATCTTGCAATGGAAAAAGTTCAAACTTAGAACATTTTGGCTAAATTCTTCGAGGCGTATATGGCAGAAATATTGCGCTAATATTATTGAACTTCAAACACCTTAAACAAACACCTTTGCTTAATATGTAAACCAAATTTGGTGCAGAAAAAAAGAAACCAAACTCTTAGAATAAATTTTCTCACAAACAACACCCAGACGACATTCTGCGAAATTCGGAAGGCACCCACATGACCAAACATTTTTTTCTCTCCGTAATATTATAGCAATTCACTGTTTTCAATGCAGCAAATCAGCACGATTTTTTTCGAATACATTTGAGATGGTCGCCAAAATGGCTGGGACGTTTGGCGTGGAATGACCCTTGTCCCTTTTGAAATTGGGTGGAATCGCTGGTTTGCTGGCTGACCAGCAAGCTGGTTGCCATTTATTCACCAGTACTTCATTAAGATGACTCCGAACAATGGCTCCAATAACGGTAAGAGAATCGACATTTGGGTTAGTTGGTTGATATGCATGGTGTAACTGTTTTAAGCGCACTCCAACGAAGACAAAATACGAGAAAGGAACACAAGACAAGCGCTTACTCGCAACTAAAAGATTTATTGAAAAGGGAAGAATATAAATACAGCGAAACAAGAGATCAACGCATGCGTGTCAAGGCAAAACGACAACCATGGCAAAACGGGAAGGGTCAGTTAACTAAGGCAGATAGACTATCATGAAACATTATCGAGAAAGGCAAACTCCTTTTTCATGTGAGAACACCGAAGGTTGGCTGACGCACCGATCGGCTCTTTTTCTTATATGAAATGCTTCAGTCATCTCACGAGTTAGTTGACTGTTACTACGAAAAACAATTTCAGTGTCATGAAAAACAGGATAGCAGCCGCATTCCCTGCAAATCGCCGCGAGATGCGATGCTCCTGAAGATTTCAAAGATCGTGCTCTCTAAGACGAACATTGATGCAGCGTCCCGACTAGCCGATGTATACTTTACCACAGCTAAACGGGATCATGTAAACGATGCCCTATCGCGCAGTCCACAAACCTTTTGCTGTGTTTAATACGGCATTGGGGAAGTTCTCTGCCCATGCGTGAACAAATCGACTGCAGTTTACTTTTTGCTGAGAAAAGCACATCAATTTTGTACCTATTACCGAGTTGCTTTAGTTCATGCGATGTCCTATGAAGATAAGGAATTACTGCTTTCCTTTTACTTTTACTAGCCTCACTACGACAGCCAAACTGATTCCCATCGGATTTTAGTTTCTTAATCATGTTGTTACATACAGACGTAATGACATCATTAGGATACCCTGCTTGTTCAAGCTTATTGACTTGATTGTCAAAACTCATTTTAATTCTGTGTAGGCAGGACTTTTTCAATGCAAAACCCAAACTCGTGTTAACGATACTCCTTTTGACCAGCTTTGAGTGGCTCCACCTGTAATTAAGTATAGGTTTTACGGATCTAGGAAAATAATAACAGCAAACATGCTGGGGTTCAAAGACCAAGTTAATATCAAGAAATTAGTTGTTTGAGATGTGGCAATTCAAAACAAAAGTTTAGTTTCGTGTCTGTTTCTTTAAAAACGTTCAAAACATTTACAACATCCTGCGTCAACTCTAAGGACGTAGTGAACACAAGAAAATCATCAATTATCTGAATACACGTACTGCGAGTCCTGACAGATGCTTTTGAATTCCTACATCTAGCTTGACAAAAAAAATTTCGCTTAATATCGGAGCTACTGAAGAGCCTATGCATATGCCCGATCTCTGGACGTGAAGATTACCCCCCCCCCCCCCCAGGCCACGAAAGTTGACTTTGAGTAGAAACTGAGTAATTCAAGAAAGCTAGAAACCGAACACTAAGAAAAATAAAAGAGTATACCTGACTCTTTTCGGAGAGTTCTGACTTGCCACGTATACGACACTCTTTGGAGAGTCACGGTGACTCTCTTGGTGGGTCAGAGTCGGCGCGCTCAGGAGAGTCCCCGGACCCTCTTAAGAGTGTGGGTGGACTCTTATGCGAAGGATCACACTACCACTTCTGAGGGAGTCAGACGACTCTTGCCAGTGACGCTCCTACGCGGGTCAATTGACACCCACCGAAGCGTCAAGCGACTCTACGGCTATTTTAAGCTACTAAATTGACCCATGCTCTACTTTTGCGCGACTACTGCTGGAAATAGTGAAGTATTCATTTTAAGCAACTCCATTAATACTTGCCGTTGTGCCCAGCGACTGCAAGAAAAGGATAGTTCAATTTTAGCATTATTTTAATAAAACTCCTCAAAACGCACCATTTCTAGTAAAGTTGAAGCAGTTGTGGTATTCCTCGTTTACATGCTTGTATGAGTATAACCAAGCAAAATGTGTGACTGTGGTGTGCATAGTGTCATGTCGTGCAAAATAAACAGCAGATATCGGTATCATGTTTCCATATTTATTCCTTATGATTAAGAATCAAAAAGTCGTGAAGGCTGGAGGAATCAGACTTGTGACTTGCTATGTTGTCGCTCCTCTTCAGCGTGAGCAGCCATGAAAAATGGTACCTGAAAAGAAGAACGTGATATCATAATGAGAAAACGGAATCATAGTAAGATTTTGCAATACCTACACAATAAGTGATTTACACAGACATAATGAACACTCAGAACAAAACAAATGCAAGGAGGCATGGTAAGGAACCCTGTTTTTTGCCGTTATCGTGTAAAACATTGGTGACAAACTTGCAGCACAAGATGATGTGAGCTTTTTTTTTTTTTAAAAAAAAAGGCAATTGTTTTAGGCTCCTTTGCGTGGGTGCCACTCACATCTTTTCCAACGTTGTCTTGTCCAACCAAAGGAAATGTAGGGCCGAGTGCCTCGTTGACGTTACGAACGCGCTGTTGATTTTCCTATCGCTAGTGGTGAAGCGCCAGACCATCGCGACACCTTCGTTATGGTGGCTAGAGAGGGAGGTGTCAGCATCGGCTGGGCTGCGCCGTGCAAGTCGGTGCGGCACTTTTTCATGACCCCGACAGGTGGCGCGTCGTCGTCTGCGATAGCCTTTGCGCTGCCCGAACTGCATGGCATCCGCGCGTCTGGATCACACGGGCGGCGCGGGTGCACAGTCATTGCGCGTCTGCAGAAACGCGTTCCTTGGCTGTCTGTGCACACGAGCATCTCTTCGCCGTTCAGTTGGTTCAGTAACCGCGCTGATGCGGCGGCGCTGCTGTCGGCTCCGCGAGCCCATTCGCGCCGCCGAATCATGAAAAAAATGCTGCCTCTCCGGCGCGCCGTTGCTCACACCTCCCCCTCTAGCCACCATACCTTCGTTGCCCTGGGAATAACCAACACACAAACACACAGACGTGTAAGTTTTATTTAAACCACCCTTTGTTCAACACACCGTTACTGCACACATCTGACACGATTGTTTCGTTTTAAATAATTTCGTAGCGAAAACAAATTTTCACGTAATAGAAGGCGGGAACCGCGTTTCGCGATAGGCACTGGTTATGCACGAATGAAGGCCCTCTTTTTCTGATAAGTCGCTTCAAAAAGTGCTTCCAGAATAAGCCCCGATTTGCGCCGGCATATTGCCACAACCAAGCGCATCCTCCGGCAGTCAGGGGCACGCCGTGAGCGGTTACTGACAGCGTGTTCTACAAACGTAACCCAATCTTAAATACTCAGTTGTACGAGCGCCCGAACGACAGCAACGCACGCGGACGCCGTCTACGTCGACATGAGACCTGGCATATGTTAGAATTACCTCACATAGCTCCCACTGTCACATTCACTCGATTCTGTTGAAAAGCCGAACGTCATTATATGCAGTGCGTCTCTGCACACAGACTTTTTATTTTTTCACATTTCCACGCGTGGAAGCACGCTGCACACTCTAGTATTGATGGAAATGTTATTATGACGTTGACTAAAGCGCATCTCAAAACCATATCAAGCACTTTCAGCAGTTCAGACACCATGTGCGATCAGAAAGTAATCGCCCTTGATGTCATGCAATCACTTACACAACAACGCGCATAGCGGTCTCAACTCGTTAAGTGACTGTTTTAATTGTACATCCTGCAACAGCATCGCGGACGCAGGCTACAGTTGGATATGGCTGGCAGCCTACTTCCGCAGAGCTGCTGCAGACACCCAGCTTAAGCTGTGTAATTAGTACCTACGAAAGCAGTACACTCACCGTTAAGAGGCGCATGTAGTCCGTGTCCGCAACTTCAAGAATATTCCTCACTACAAGCGTCACTTCGAGCACGGAGCCTGGCGTGACCGCCACTGCAAATACGCATGTTCACTCGAACTCAAAACTACAAGACGCGCGACCAGCGCTGCCAGCGCAACGGATTCCGAAAGGCGGAGGAGAAGAGAGAGCAGGCGGTAAGGCGGAGGCAGGCGGAGGCGCCGCGCGTCTGGCCTGGCGCGGGCTCCCTGGCGCCAGTGCGAGAGTGTGTGCCCGTCCCGCCGGCGCCGAACGGCAAATGCGCAACATGTATGGCGTATGCGGCGGCGGCTTCATAACGGAAGCCAATCGAAACGCGCTTCACGAGAGTTCTGTAACTCCTCTCGAATTGTCAACTCTCTTTCTCTGCGTCTACCATCCAGAAGGGGTCAAGTGAATAACCGAAGAGAATAATGGCTTCATAATACGATTTTGACTTTTTATTTTCTTAGAGTGAAGTTCCACACTTTAGGCAGAAAGCCAGTTCATCATTATCTTGCGCGATGCAGCTTTTAACGCTTGCCATCAGCTCGTCATGGGGTATGGAGTAGTATAGATCCTCACTGTCTATACTAAATGCGCTACAGCAGCTAGAAATATCAGTGCTCAGAAACTGAACCACCGCTTCGGAATTGCTGACACGAAAATGATCCAAGATAGAAAGACTCTCCAAATTATTTTGCAGGTATCTAGAAACAACGTTTTGCCACGTGTCTCTTTCGGACACAATCGCTCTGAAGGGCCTATCGGGCTTGTGCGTCTTAATCGAAAAAAAATATATCAAGTTCAGAACGCTTAGCAGATTTGACCGCGGAAGCTAACCGTTCAAAATTCATGTCCAGAAGCAAGGAGCAGGCACTTTTCTTGACTTTCAAACTATTGCAATTTACAGATACAAAATTCTAGCTGAGAGCCTTCGAAGCTTTCTCCGAAAAAGGTGCCCTCGTCCAAAACCACGAAGAAACCTTCCTTGTCGGCTACAAGAAGTTGTAGTTTGTTACAGGACAGAAATTTACATATTGGACGAATTCTGTTGATACCCTGCTTATTCGTTTCAGTGTTAGCAATGACATCAACACACTCCGAAATACACCTGGGTCGTTCCTCTTCTACCACTTGCCTGGAAAATGGAACCATGCTGACACCAACTTGTCCACCCCCCTTGAGTTAAGGTTCGTAGCAAAACTTGGGACCGAGGCCAAGTACATCAAGATTCTTGTCAGGAAGGGTTGTCTCGCTGAGGTTCAACACTTTCCCGACCTGGCTTTCTGCCTAAAGTGTGGAACTTCGGTTTGTAGCTGTCTTGAATTACTCAGTTTCTACTTAAAGTCAACTTTCGTGGCCTGGGGGGGGGGGGGGGGGGGGAGGGGGGTAATCTTCACGTCCAGAGATCGGGCATATGCATAGGCTCTTCAGTAGCTCCGATATTAAGCGAAATTTTTTGGGGCAAGCTAGATGTGCGAATTCAAAAGCATCTGTCAGGACTCGCAGTTCGTGTATTCAGATACGTTGATGATTTTCTTGTGTTCACTACGTCCTTAGATTTGACGCAGGATGTTGTAAATATTTTGAAGGTTTTTAAAGAAACAGGCACGAAACTAAACTTTTCTTTTGAATTGCCACATCTCAAACAACTGCAATTTCTTGATATTAACTTGGTCTATGAACCCCAGCATGTTTGCTGGTATTATTGTCCTAGATCCGTAAAATCTATACCTAATTACAGGTCGAGCCACTCAAAGCTGGTCAAAAGAAGTATCGTTAGCACGAGTTTGGGTATTGCATTCAAAAAGTCCTGCCTACACAGAATTAAAATGAGTTTTGACAATCAAGTCAATAAACTTGAACAAGCAGGGTATCCTAATGATGTCATTACGTCTGTATGTAACAACATGATTAAGAAACTAAAATGCGATGGGAATCAGTTAGGCTGTCGTAGTGAGGCTAGTAAAAGTAAAAGGAAAGCAGTAATTCCTTATCTTCATAGGACATCGCATGAACTAAAGCAACTCGGTAATAGGTACAAAGTTGATGTGCTTTTCTCAGCTAAAAATAAACTGCAGTCGATTTGTTCACGCATGCGCAGAGAAATTCCTCAATGCCGTATTAAACACAGCAAAAGGTTTGTGGACTGCGCCATAGGCATCGTTTACATGATCCCGTTTAGCTGTGGTACAGTATACATCGGCCAGTCGGGACGCTGCATCAATGTTCGTCTTAGAGAGCACGATTTATCTTTGAAATCTTCAGGAGCATCGCATCTCGCGACGCATTGCAGGGAGTACGGCTGCTATCCCTGTTTTTCATGACACTGAAATTGTTTTTCGTAGTAACTCGTGAGACGACTGAAGCATTTCATATAAGAAAAAGAGCCGATCAGTGCGTCAGCCAACCTTCGGTGTTCTTACATGAAAAGGAGTTTGCCTTTCTCGATAATGTTTCATGATAGTCTATCTGCCTTAGTTAACTGACCCTTCCCGTTTTGCCATGGTTGTCGTTTTGCCTAGACACGCATGCGTTGATCTCTTGTTTGGTGTATTTATATTCTTCCGTTTTCAATAAATCTTTCAGTTGCGAGTAAGCGCTTGGTCTTGTGTTCCTTTCTCGTATTTTGTCTTCGTTGGAGTGCGCTTAAAACAGTTATACCATGCCAATAACGGTGTGGAGTTTCTACCTTGCCCGAAACATATCATGGTTTTCGCAATACCGGATAACCGGACAGCTGTACATCAGCAAGACAGTCTGGCAGCGACAGCTGGCAGCGACAGTCTTTGCGATGCATCGTGTTTCTGTAGATGTCACACAACTGCAATGACATTTATATTCTACTTATCTGCTAGCGTAAGGCATTCGCAATGGAAGTACGAAGTAAAACGTAATCTTTTAACTTGTGCAGCCCAGAAACGTGTCAGACGTCTTGTATAGTTGCACAACGCGTCGTAGGACATTACCGCTATTTACAATGCATTGGCACTTATAGTTCCGATTACCTGGTGACTAGTAAAAGTGAGCTCTTTAGGAAACACGAAAAAGGAAAATAAATAAATCTAAGTAATATAGAAAAGCGGTTCCCTTTCAAACACACTGAATAAGAATAGAAACACGATACAGGCGGCACCCCATAGAGCTAATAATTATTGTTTGTCTTGTTCTTCCCAGAACTGCGATATAATGATAGACGCCGTAGTGGAGGACCCCGAAAATGTCGACCACCTGCTGTTCTACAACTGATATATAAGCTGACGGGCCTCTAGCATTTCGCCTCCATCGATATACGGCAGCCGACCTACAGGTCAATTAGGCAATTAGGCATTGACAATGTCAATGACACTTAGGCATTTGCGGCAAGAGCATGGACAATTCAGTGCCTATGAAAAATAGACTAAAATAGCTCATTGGGACTCTCATGAGAAAATGGAGCATTTTATGTGCAATGTTTCTGTAATCCCTTTTCTAATATATTTATAAGATGGCTGATAATAATTTACGTTAATATAATGCAAACTCTATTTGCTATTTTACTAAATAATACGCAGAAAGTTTTTTACTGTATATTCTAGGCACGCGCATATTATATATTTGTTCTCAAAGTTGCCTGGACGCATCAGTAAACGTATGTAGAATATAAGTCAGTAAAGGGTACGAGATGATAATATCGGAGATTTATGCCACGAAACCAAGACATGATCATGAGGGACGCTTTAGTGAAGGGTCCAGAAATTTCGACCATCTCGTGGTCTTTAACGTGCTCTGACAGTACACGGGCCTCTAGTATTTCGCCTCCATCGAAATGCAGCTTCTGCGGCTGGGATGAAACCCGCGACCTTCGGTTCAGCAGCCGAGCACCGTAACCCCTGTTCTAGCAGAGGCGGACAAGCAGTAGCAGAAATGACGCAGACAGCTAAAAGTCAGAAAAAAAACAGGGAGTTTACGTAGGCATCACGTTAAAGACATATTGCTGTAAGCACTCGAAAAAAAAAAACAATACAGAATCATAAGCAATGCATGGGATGGAAAATAAAGACAGCTTAGAAAGAAGTTCTCCTAACAATGAAAATACGATTTTAAAAACTCATTGACTCAAAAAAAAAAGAGAACTACGCAAAGAATGAATCTCTTAGGTGCACGCTCTGTACTGGTGGTGCTATCGCTGTTAAGAGTCTTACTTGCATATAGGTCAACCTGACTGCATGTAAGTCAAACTTGCATCCACAGTTTCCTTTAGATCGCCGCTATGTGAAAGCCACGAGACGTAACGCAACTCGTTTTCTTTCTCTCTGCACATTTCGTAGTACAACGAAAGGGAAAGTTCAATGGGGACAATACAACGGCATCAGAATTTGTGTGAAAAACGCCACATGCATTCGAGTACGCGGCACATGAGAGTGGCTAAGAGCCAAGTGTCATGGCACTGACATAACTTAAATGAAAAAGAAACCGAGTAAACACAACACCGGCTACGTGAAGACTTTCGCGCGCTTGTCTGCCGATACGACGCGAGCGCCACCACACGATTCTGCTCCATCAATACAGACACCCAGAGCTCATCGACTGTCCTCGCTGAAAAACTCTGGTAGAAAGATAAGATAATGTCACTGTCTTTAGTGTAACTCTGGTGGCTGAGTGGCAGCAGTAGCTGCTTGAGAAGCGCAGTTCAACGAACGTTTATTAACGCGATAGCGTTAAAGAGCTCGTTTCGCAGAAATTCCGGCGTCGGCGTCGGCGGCGGCGTCGTTGGTTGTGAGCGAAAAATCATCATCTTGTCCATGACCGAAAAATGAACAAAGATTCAAATAAAATAAATAATGAAATTTTCCGGGTTCGAGTGAGGATCGAACCCACGTCGTCTGCGTGTCAAGCAAGCGTTCTACCACAGAGCCACGCTTCTGCTTGGAATCACGTTTAAAAGAACTTCCTCTGCATGGAAATTGCAGCGAAAGTAACAGTGATGCTTTACAGACACATGCGTCATGTATACAGGCGTCACACTACAACACGTAATATCGCAGTAATATTGCGAGGTACAAGCGTACATTGCCATCGGGCGTCAGAACATGTGAATATCATAATGACATTGTGGTTGAAAGCCGGCCACTCATTACAAAAGGCACACACGTTACTGTGCGTATTCCCTTAAGACCACGTAGTGGGTGCATAGCAAGTGCGAAAACATTTCTTCAGTGTATCGGAGCGGAACGAAAACCGAAAAGGAAAAACGAAAAGAACGATATTTTTAACCGGAATGAAAACGTAACCGAAACGTTATCTATTATTTCGTTCCGGAGTGAAACCGAAATTTTTTTATGTTTTTTCGGTTCACTCGAAAACTTGGCAGCCCGGAACAACCGAGGTCATGCAACGTCAGCAATAATGCTTATCTCGGAGTAGAGAACTAGCGTATACCCCAGGCAAGAATTCCAAAATAAATATGAGTTGAAATTGTGGGAACGACCAAAACAGTGGCAACCAGAGATGTTTATATTATCTCAAGTGGGCTTTCGTGTGCCTGCGAGACATTACAGCGTGGAGAGGGCATTCTCGGCGCGCAAGTTTGTTTTACATGAACAGCGGTCTCGCATATGAGAGGTACAATCGATGACGGGCTGCTTCCGGGATCATACTCACTCCCTTGACGCAAAGCATTGAGCGTGCTCAAAATATTCGTAATTCACTTTTCAGGAAGTCTGACATAACTTAGAAGGGGACTAGTTTGCGATGATTTGTTGGAATTCGTGGTACAGTTAGTCGTGCTCATCTTAAGAACGTGGCAAGAACGTATTCTACCCCTGTCCCACTTTCTTAAGAGGAGCGTGAGTAATTATACGACAAATCCAATACAGTAAAAGCTCATTAATTCGAACTCTAATGGGACTATAAAATGGTTGGAATTAAGCGGAGTTCGAATTAGCGGGCAGGCGCTAGAATGAACAGACATCGCGCCACACTGTGCGGTGAGAACCCAGAGAAGCCACCTCCGGACTTCTTCCCGAAAATTAGGCGATACTACGCGTTTGTGGCAAGGTAATTTTGTAAACTAAGTTCATGCTCTAACAGCGAACATAATTTATTGATCAGTCACTGATACGCCAGAAACAAGCGGCGACTTGCATCCACGTGAGCAGTGGGCCTTAATGCCAAAATATGCAAAGCAATTTGTGCGCCAAAACATGTTCATTTACATGGCGGAGTTAACGCAATCAAAATGTAAAGTCTTTCTTTCTCAGTTTATTTAGAACAATATTGAAATTCTCCAAGGGGACACGGCTAAAGGCAAACATGGCCTGACTGGGCCGTGCCACCCATACAGCAGCAGCAGCAGACAGATGTCATTTACAACCATAAAATCTTACATGGAAATCCAACCACTACACTTGTTTTACACAGATGAAAGTAATGAGTAATTTGGGTGATCATTCTGGGCCGATTTGTGATCATTCTGGGTCGATTTCTGCGAGGAGGGACGAAAGCGAGGGGGGCTTCCAGTTCGAATTAACCGTTGTAGATACCGACACGTTCGAATTATCGGGAGTTTTACCGCACAGAAATACAGAGGGCTGTGCCGGGACCAGGGCGTCAGTTCGAATTAACTGTAAGTTCGAATTAACCTAGTTGGAATTAAGGAGCTTTTAGTGTATATTTATCGTTACTCTAACTTCAAAATTTTGCCTACAAATAAATAACGTTACGAACCGTTACGGAACTTTTTTTTTTCGTTCCGGAACAGAAACGGAACGGAACTTTTTGCGGTAGAACGAAACTAAACCGTAACGAAAAACATTTCGTTCCGACACCCTGCATTTGCCGCTCATAATTGCTCGTGGTTTAAAACATGCTATCCATTACATAGTATGCACTTAGTGGTTGAAGTACGCACTAGAGGCAGGATATCGCTATCGCGTTCAACTCTTAAAGGCGAAGCTTGAGGGTCCCCCAATTTTTGTTTCGCATGGTGATGTTGTGAGCCCGGTATCTTGTATATTAAGATACACGATACATTCTTCAGGGTATCGGAAATACAGGTACTGATACACGTCTTGCGAGACGTATCGCGGTACAGATACAAAATATCCAAAAGGTATCTATGGTAGTATCTAAGATAACAGTATATTCGATGCTGCCGAGCACTGGTTAGAACAACATTGATGAAAGATTGTTATGCTGCAATCATCAGTGTAAATTAAAGTAAAAAAAAGGCATATGCTGTGATGCCTATGCAGGAATGCGAACTCTCGGTCTGGGTAGCAGTAATAAGAGTTCATGTAAGCAAACTACTACATCCCCGCCTATATAATAGCCGCACACGATGCAGTTCTCGCTGTTACAGGTGTACTACGTTCAATGACCATTCGTGTATGTACCTGCATTATTCTCTTCTTATTACGAAACTCCTTTTGGGTGAATGAGATGTAAATCAACGCTGGCACTCCGAGCTCAAGCGAGCCGCGCACGATCATCTTGATCGGGTTGACATTCGCCAGTCTATTCTCGTTGAGGATGTCCAGGTCCATTGAAGTCAGCCATTCGACGAGATATTTTGTCTGCGATCAAAAACAGGTTGAATATATATATATATATATATATATATATATATATATATATATATATATATATATATATATATATATATATATATATATAAAGGAGTGTTCCACACTCGCCGTAATGGCAAGAGGCGGCGCTGACTGACGCTCCCACGTTTAAGTACACATATATACCCCATGAAGTGGACGGGGAGATGACCGCCACCGTAGCTCAGTGGTAGAGCATCGGACGCGTTATTCGAAGGTCGCAGGTTCGGATCCTGCCGGTGGCAAGTTATCATTTTCGTCCACTTTCATTTCTTCACATTTACATTACAATTACTTCTAATAGCTTCCCCTATACTTTCCTTGGCATCTTTGTCTGTTAGTTCTCATTAATACTATGTTTAACAAAGCAAACGAGCCCTTAAGTTTACAATTCCTTCCTTTATATATATATATATATATATATATATATATATATATATATATATATATATTAACACATTGCTACGGTGCATTTCGGGTTTAGGCCCGAGGGCTCTCCCACATGCATAAAGTACAAGAATCGGAGGGGCCAGTGATGGGGAATAATTTCAATCTACTATTCAGAATGATCTCCTAGAAAAGGTGCACAACAAGCGTTGAAATATGTATATGCGAGAAAACATTTCTAAGCTTCATCTCGAACACACAGCACAGAAACATTTTAGCCGCACATAACATACTCGAATATGCCACGGTGTAGCTTGAGGTCGGTTGAATGTCGCAATACAAGTTGTCGCTACGGTGCAGATAAGGAGTGACGCTGATGCGTCGCATCCACACCATGCTTGACGTGGCTTACCACGGCATTTCACTTCGTTGCTGCGTACAGTGAGCAGAACGCCGTAGCAGCACTCTGATTTGCTCCGGGAAACCAAGTGTAAGCAATAAAAATAAAGGAGACGGGCTCCCCATGTCCGCTGACACGCTCTCTTTCTTGCAGCGCTTGAAAGACGGCAATGCCGCTGTGCCGCTTACAGGCGCTATCAGGAAGACGAATGAATTGTGTGTACTCTGAAGAGCAAGGTGCAAATGACGCCGTATGTTTATTAAAGACGATAGTCTTTCTTGGGATACTTCTTCGCAGCAATTTTGGTCTGTCTGTCTGTCTGTCTGTCTGTGACCCGATTGAGCAACTCGGCCAAAGTTTAGCCACTTTCTCCGCGCCCAGCCATCTTGCACAAGTATTTTTGTTCATACTTGTGAACATTGTCGATCAAAAAAACAAATGTTACGCATGTCTGAAGCGCAACATCAATACATAAGTAGTAGCTGGTATGTTCCTTTATAAGAAAATACATAGATACGTAATTCTGAAGACCCCAGCGTTTCTTAGGCTGCGCTCAAAAAGCGACGCTGTACACGAACTGCGACGCTATGCACGAAAAAGCCCTCGGCCGACGATATGTTGGTGCAGCTGGCAGTGGCCCTGGGTTCTGCACAAGGTGATGTTTCTCGACAGCACTGCCAGATGGCGTCCATGTCTCACGCAGCGCCTCTTCTATTTTATCAAGGCCAGCCAGATGCGGCCGATTCAACATAGAGAAAGCGCTGTCTGAGGCAAGGCAAAACATTGTAGTACGGCCGGCAGAAGACTATCATCTTTCGACGACATTTGCAGCGAAGCACGCAGATACGCGGCCAATTTTTCAGTTTGCGCATTATCCTAGACCTAATTGTGTGTTTTCTGCTAGAATTTCTTGAATTTACATTCCTTGTGGAGCAATAGCTCCGTTAGTATGACTTGGTACGGCATATATTATATTTTAAAGCGAGAAACACTACTACAGAGGCCGTACTGGAGAGCTCCGGATGATTTCGACCCTCTAAGTCGTCTATAAGAAGTGCCTAAATCGGTCTTGGATCTTGGATAATTGCGCTTTTTATCGTACGAGGACGGACTGAATAAACCACAAACGCAGAGCGCAGTATGCGCTCTGTGTTTGTGGTTTATTCAGTCCGTCCTCGTACGATAAAAAGCGCAATTATCCAAGATGCAACACCAACATGCCCACGTAGCTGCTCTTATTGCCTAAATCGGAGAGCACGCGAGCCGCTAGCATTTTGCGTGTATCCATGTGTAACCGCCTCGGGGGGGGGGGGGGGGGGATCGAAACCGCCGTACTTCTGGCCAGAAGCCGAGCACCTAGGCGCTTTGTCACCGGAGTGGGCTAATAAGAAGGCAAACACATTAGACGTGCTTCACAACTGCCTTTCAGTTACATTGATAGTCCAGGAAGACGTCGTTTCTATGCAGATATCACCCCTTATCTATCTGTTCAAAGAATCATCATCATCTGCCTGACTACGCCCACGCAGGCCTCTTCCATGTTCCACCAATCAACCCGGTTCTGTGCTTTCTGTTGCCACGTTGTACCTGCAAACTTCTTAATCTCATCTGCCCACCTAAGTTTCTGTCTCCCGCTAACGGGCTTTGCCTTCTCTTGGAATCCAGTCAGTTATCCTTAATGAGCAGCGGTTATCTTGCTGACGTGCTATGTGCTCGGCCCATGTCCATTTCTTCTTAATTTGAATTATGATATCCTTAACCCCCGTTTGTTCCCTGACTCACTCTGCTCTCTTCCTGTCTCTTAAGGTTACACCTATCATTTTCCTTTCCATTGCTCGCTACGTCGCCCTCAATTTAAGTTGAACCATTTTTGTAGGTCTCCAGGTTTCTGCTCCGTAGGTAAGTACCGGTAAGATGCAGCTGTTATATACCTTCCTCTTGAGGGATAGTGGTAGACTACCATTCATGATTTTAGAATGCTTGCCGAATGTGCTCCATCCATCCCATCCTCCATCCCATCCTTATTCTTCTAGTTATTTCCCTCTCATGGTTCGGCTCCGCGGTTACTACTTGTCCTAAGTAGTACTCCTTTAAAACTTCCAGTGTCTCGCCTCCTATCGCAAAGTGCTGTTCTCTGCGGAGATTTTTCAAAGAATATTAAATGCGAAGGATTTCTTAGCGAACTTCGGCGACTTTGAGCGTATCTATCTATCTATCTATCTATCTATCTATCTATCTATCTATCTATCTATCTATCTATCTATCTATCTATCTATCTATCTATCTATCTATCTATCTATCTATCTAGCCGCCTACGACTTTGTGCTCTCCTGGCCGTATCGTTAATGGGATTTATACCAAATTTGCTATGGCATAACATGACTGTACGACGAACATAAATGGCTGGTCATATCATGAAAATCATGACTAACTTGTCATGAAAAGTAGGATTTACATGCCACGCTCATGGCGCGCTCACGGCCGTTTCGTTAGCTTGATATATACCAAATTTGGGATTGAGTGACAAGACTGTATGACGAACATAAATGACAAGTGGTAATATGGAAATCATGACTTCATGAGCGACATGATTTGCATTCCATGCTCATAGCGCGCTCGCGGCCGTTTCGTTAGCTTGATATACACCAAATTTGGTATTGAGTGACATGCCTGTATGACGAACATAATTGACAAGTGGTAATATGGAAATCATCACTTGTCATGTGCGACATGACTTGCATGCCACGCTCATGGCGTGCTCGCGGCCGTTTCGGTAGCTTGATATACACCAAATTTGGTATTGAGTGACATGACTGTATGACGAACATAAATTACAAGTGGTAATATGGAAATCATGACTTGTCATGTGCGACATGACATGCATGCCACGCTCATGGCGTGCTCGCGGACGTTTCGTCAGCTTAAGATACACCAAATTTGGTATTGAGTGACATGAGTGTATGACGAACATAAATGACTAGTGGTAATACGGAAATCATGACTTGTCATGAGCGACATGACTTGCATGCCACGCTCATGGCGCGCTCGCGGCCGTTTCGTTAGCTTGATATACACCAAATTTGGTATTGAGTGACATGACTGTATAACGAACATAAGTGGCAGGTGGTAACATGAAAATCATGGCATGCATGTCATCTACAATGCCATTTACATGCCACGCTCATGGTGCGCTTGCGTCCAGTTCGCTAGCTTGACATACACCAAAATTGGTATATCGCGACGTGACTGTATGACGAACACAAATGACAGGTCATAAAATGTAAAACATGACATGCAAATTATGTAAAGCATTATTTGCTCCTTCCTGGCTGCTTTGCATTATATCGATTCCCACGGTGTGGGGATCTGCCGGCTTTTTTGGCATTCAAAATTAACATTATTCACACTCACCTCTGGTTCGTACTCCGAGACAAAATTCAAGCAAGCATGGTACATCCCAGCTGCTTTCTGCCATGAAAGTTGGTTCGAATCTGGTATATACGGCACGGTAAGACGCAATAGGGTGTACAAGTGAATGGAATTGAGAACCTATGAAGGAAAAAATATAGCATGTCATAGGCCCATATAAAAATTCCGTCACGTCAACTATGCATGTTGTTTATCAAGAAAGAGCAGATTTTTTTGAAATTGGCTGTTTGCGAAGCATAATACTCTTACATGCAGGGTCTGTGCGCAGAGTAATGAGACTGGGTCTGCCAAAACAAATTTATTGATCGTATTGGTGCATTTTATTTCAGTTGTTCCAAATAGTTTTCTTGGACTTCTTTGCACAGAGTAAAAATCTATCAGGACCCTTCAAAGGCTCGCAAAAAGTCACGAGCCCTGACCTCTCTGACAAACATTAGCAGCCCGCTGAAAGGCGGGAGCAGCGGGAAAACGGATATCTTGAGACTTCTCTTAAGGTTTGGGAACGTCATGAAGTCTGCCGGCTCACATCAGGTCTCATACAGCCCTGACACATCTATAATGCGAGGGCGGTTGACTTCTTCCCGTTTCCAAATGAGAGAAGCTTGAAGGGTGACCTCTCTATCGGCGTTCCTGCCATCCAACGGGCTGTCACGGAGTCTCCGAAAGTGGCCACGACATCAGCCTTTCAGGGAGCGTTTGCGTCGTGGAGATTGCGTTGCATTTGGTCAACCGATGACCAAGGAAACTATTCTCAAATAGTTACACAAAATTTACCGAGAAGATCAGTAAACTCTTTTGACCAAACCCAGTCTCATAATTTAGGGACAGGCCCTGAATGTCGGACGGTGTTTTATTGTCAGCTACTACTGCCTTCCACAGTCAAAGTAGGAATGTTCGAAACTGTTACCTACAATAGTGATATTGTGAGCACAGATGTACGCGTGCTCTCATTAAATGGTTTGATGAGGTAAATTCCAGAGAATACTTTACGTAAGTACGATTACATACTTGTTTTTACATCATTTAATACGCGTTTTGTTAAATTTTTGCTGTTTCTCATTTTCAGTTTATTTTCGTCATTATTGCTATTATTATTTTTTTTACAGTGTTTTATTTCCTGGTTCAGCAGCGCCAACTTCACTTCGGTACGACACTTCGTTTTTATTTATAGTCGAATTAGCACCGCGTGACCCCATTCTTTCTCTCTGACCACATCTGATGGAGCACTTGCTCCAGGTCTTCTAAATGTTCACAAAAATAAAGCTTCTTAAAGAAAAAAACAAACTGTTCTCGTTTTGGTTACGACCCAGGCAGCACACCGGCATTGGACCAATCTCAGCCCAAGGTTGGCAAACATTGGCACAAATATTGGCCCCACATTGGATTTTGGGGTTTTGCTATACCTATATGTACATTGGTCCAATATTGGAAGCCAATGAATGCCCAATGTTTGCAAAGATGGCTGCAGCCAATATTGTACGTCCAACATATCGCCAATAATGGTAAAGATGGCTTAAGCCCACATTGTCCGTCGTGCGTATCGCCAACATTGTGTAAATATTGGCAGCTCCAATATTACTTGCCAGCCTTTTTCGTTGGCTGCGCCGTCATTCTTTCTTTTCCAGCGTTTAACACCGGTTCTTGCCAGCCTTTTTCGTTGGCTACGCCAATATCTTTCTGGCGTTTTCCACTGAATGTGTAGTTTAACATGAAGTAGATTTGTGTGCGTGTACATGAATTCGTGTTGTCCACGCTTTTCCGTTTAGGTAGGCAGCAGGAATAATGGCCTAGAAATCCTGAGAGCAAACAGAAGTTTATTCTGAATGTATACAGTGTACATACGGTGAAGATACTGCAAGTTTTGAAAACAATTTCGCATTTCGCGCTTTGTTCTACTGATAGCTTGCTTGTAGATAATAGCTGTATAGAACACACACTAATTATTTTGAATAACGATCTTATATTACTAATCGCAAAAGGGCACCACTCACAAACACACAGCCAAAAATGATCTCTGTTAGGGCTTATTTGAGCTGTAAGTACACCGGGGCTCAAAAGGAATTGAGTGAAAAGCGAATTGTGGTATAAAATGAATGCATGAACATCTACGCTTGGACAGGCATTCGACACAACTGTGATTCATATCCGCCTTGAACTACCAGTAAGTACCAGTAAGTACATTAAACGGGGACTATGCTAGAGCTTGAAAGAAGGCGATAACTTAGAAACTATTGAAAATATCAGTGTTATAAATCCAGAAATCCTTTGCGCGATGCGAGCGCTGAATGAAAAATGAAAAAAAAAACGGATGCTTAGCTGGCGCACAACAACACGATAAAGGAACCAAATAACACACGCAAACGCTGACAATTTCGCTAAGGGTGAGGACTTGACTAACCAATTTCAACGCACACAACAAAGCACAGCACATGGATATACACAAAGTAAAAGATCTAGAGAAAATACTGAGCACACATTTCCCATACGAAAAACACGGAAAGTAACTTGCAATAAAGGAAAGAAATGACTTACTGAACGCGATCCGAACACAAATATCCAGCGGAAAGTTTGCGAGTTTTCAAAACACATCGGCTTTCATCTGCGGATGGCTTGTCAAAAGTCAAAACAATCAAGTGCGAAGGTGCACACGGCAGCTGCTTTCTCACTGTAGCGGCGCCGTAGAACCTCATCGTCTCGGCATCCGAGTCCGTTTTTTCCCGATGACTCCCAACTGAATGCCGAAGGGCGCGCGGCCGCCGATGCCGGGAGCCCAAACGAGGGGAAGTGTCCGCCACCGACTAACAAAGGATAGCCGCAGGCCAGAAGAGGCCCGAAACGCGTACGCATCTTCAGTCCCGTCGTCTCCCGCCAAACACCCTGCCCCCTCCCCCCCCCCCCCCCCCCACACACACACACACCCCGATCCTCGTTTTCAAAGGCAGTGAAAGCTCGGAACCGCTGTCGAACCGTCGTGGGCGGAGCAGCCGTCAAGTGACAAGTGTTTTATGACCAGCCGCCACCATGCTACCCCACTGCCGGGAGGAGAGGACGTAAAATTCCTGAGCAAAACATGGCGCAGCACTGCTTCTCCGGCCTCCCGAACACCGAGAACATTTATTTGAAGTGAACACGTCTTGTGTGAAGCGCTGAGACTGCAAACGTAACTGATCCCTCATTTAAAAATTCCGCGAGCGATACCGCAATCTTGGACAGCGCATCGCTGTAGCGCGCACACAAAAAAGCTACGATACTGCAATCTAACCAGTCGTGTATTAAACACAAAAATACGTGGTGTGGCTGAAGTAACATGAACTGTTTTGATTGCTCGCCGCTAATAAAGCCGTCAGAACAATTTCCGAGTGCACGCACAAAGGTCGAGCCAATGCAAAACGCCCATTGCGAAACAATATAGAATTCTTTTCTGTTCTATTAACTCATCAACACTATCTATATACAGTGGCGTCTCTCATAATCATATCGTGGTTTTGGGACGTAAAACCCGAAATTATTATTATTATTATTATTATTATTATTATTATTATTATTATTATTATTATTAGTTATATACTGCGTCAATCAATATAAAGACAATGTTTAAGGTTTTTTGTTGTTTTTACAATTGCGGTGTATATGCTGGCTGTATCGCACAATTAACGTTATTTTTTAACAAGCATTGCAAAGTTTAATTTTGTTCTTTTTTGCGTTTCCTTTTTCTTAAAAATCTTTCCAACAGCTCGAAAACTGAGTTGAGCACTTGGTGCGTATTTAATTTTACATTGCTGAACATCTGTAAAACAAATTTTGTTCAACTATTGAGCCTGCATTTTGAGCCATACCGAATGTCAGCTCAGTAATACAACTCACTAATGCCAACTCAGTAATGGAATGTCAACGCAGTAATCGAAGTGCCAGTATTGTTTGCTGACTGACGACGATAGACTGTTTTTGCCATCTTTATGAAATGACACTGCCAATACTTTACGTTGGCTGGCAACGGTATTCGATTGTTGCCGTCGTGGCAGGATGGCTGTGCCAATGTGTTATGTATGCTGGAAATGATGGGCCTTTGTTTCCGTCCTTATACAATGGCGGTGCCAATATTCCATGTTGGCTGGCTACCACGGCCCTTTCTTGCCGTCCTTGTATGATGGCACAACCAATATTCTATTTTGGCTGGCTATGACGGCCCTTTGTTGCCATCCTTGTACAATGGTAGTACAAATATTGTATTTTGACTGGCTACAATGGACCATTCTTGGCATCCTTATAGGCTGGCTCCGCCAACATTGGTTTTGTAATGGATTGACTGGCCCTTCATTGGACCATCGTTTGCCAGCGTATAAACAATATTGGGCCAATGTGCTGTGCTGCCTGGGGAGTGATATAGGACAAATCTGACGTAGCATCAGCCAAGTTTAGATAACGGCCAATTAAGCGTCAGCATAATACTTGAAACCCAACTGATTTGGTTCATTTAATTATTGTGAGCTACGGGGCATCACTGCTACACCTGACGGAGCACATCTCAGCCACGCGCTCTTATCTAAGTGGCCTGTGAGATTCGCATCAGCAATCTGGTAGAAATCCATGACTCTGGTTGTGGTCAAGAGTAATATTAAGGTTAAGGCCTTAGAATTTTTTTTCAATACAGATAAGTGTCCGCTAGCGTCAACACGAATGATGGAAAATGTCACGCGACCAGAAATTACGGCTGGATGACGTCACAATTTACCATCCTCATGACATCATCTACCGGAAAAATAAACAAAGTTATTGTGACGTCACATCGGATTATGTTGCGTCGTGACGTCATTGCACAAAATCACCGCATGGTCAAAGATACCGATCCCGGAGGCAGTGCTAAACCACGTTAGCTGCGGATAGCTTTCGTGGTGAGGGCTGCCAGGGGTATTAGATCAATCGACAAGAATAAGAAGCTAGCTCACAGTTAATCACAAACTTACCAAAACTGTCATGGCGAGTTGCACTCTTAGCCCCCCCAAGTGTTGCTTTAGGCCAGCTTTACATTTTGACTGTGTTTCACACACGCACTTGATTCACTAAGCACATGCAAGTGTGAGCTTTCGAACAGCACCCAACGCGTGCTGATGCCGTCCGCATTGAGATGACACGTGTCCTCAGCTATATCTACCACACATGGCGTCCACGGAGCCACGCATGGTTACACCACTTATTTCTTGTACCCCATTTTGTCATTTTTCTGATTTTTTTTCTCTATTTTTATTCAATATTGCTTTTTTTTTTCAGAGTTGAAGGTTAGACAGTGAAGCCCAGCCTGACTAGGGAAAACGGAAGGAGCGCCGCGCGGCCTAAAGGCCGCGATCTAAGGAATATTAGGTCGGGCTCGGTCGCCCACTTGTTAATTTCAATTTTTTTTATTAATTCTTATTTGCTGCTTTGTAAGTGAAATGTAGGATGATACAGCCGGCAAAACCAGAAGAGCGTCGCGTGGTTCGAGGCTCGCTAGACTGGCGCCTACTTCGAAGGCCAACTAAGGACGGCCCAACGTCTCTAGAACCAGTTTAGTTTAAAAACTCTGCCAAATGAGTGCAAACAGCATAGATGTGAGGGACTGCGTTTATTAGCATATTTCAGAATTTTTTTCCCCAATCCATGTTTGGCGCTGCGGGGAATTATTCATATCACCCGTAAGGACGGAAAAGAATTTCTTCAAAAATACTGTAAGAGGGAACACAGTTCACTAAAATGATTGCCCACGCTATTTGATAACGGAATGTGAGAGGGTTGAGTGTAATGTTTGGGACTAAGAGTAACAGAGAGCTGAGCTAGTTGGTAAGCATTCACTCCAAAAAGACCGGGCGTGCAAACGCCCATGCCTGTCACGACACCAGAAACACCCCGGTGTTTGTAGCGTTGTGGCTTCTCTCTTGCGCCGGTGTTTGTACGCCCTTTTAGAATGTCTGGGACATTCAGTACGGAATGTTACTGATATATTCCCTGCAAAATAGGAACTTAAGCCAAGCTTTGTAATAAAAATTAGCAGCCAGCAGCGCTACAGCTACATTTGCATCAGGTCACAAAGTTTTTTAGTTCAGTTAAATTATTCAGCAGAACCACATCACTGACAAAGCACAGAGGATTCATTGGCAATTTATACACAGGACTGCAATCCTTGTTATGCTCAAGGGGTGAGGAAGCGGGTAACATAGATTTCTTCACCTGTGTACTACAGAATACGGTCAGCATTAACACGACAGCCCAACGTTTCAGGTTCTAAAAACTTGTGAATTCAGCTGATGAACAAATATCAAATGCGGACTTAAGCAATTCTACGCACATTGCAATCTAAAATTATTCCATATTAAGCTAACTTTTTATATCAGTACGCATGTCCAGAGCCTTCAATGTGCTAGTATTTCACACTGCCATACTGCGTACACGTCGACATTACAATTTCACGCCCTCTGATGGAATTAAATCTGCTAAAAATTCCAATTTAACAGTCACTCAGTAGTGACTATCAAATTGTTAATAAAACTTAAAGAAAAGGAGGACAGCTTTTTGTTTTGGTAGCCACATCATAGCATATGTGCAACGCGAAACTGCAGTACACTTCATCGCATCGTAAATATGCAAGAAAGTTGACACTGCTGCACATGCTACTACATGCGTACAGATGTAACTGTTCAGAATGAACCGCTTTCTCATAGGGGGGGGACATATTATGAGGAGATCCCTTTTGGAGATATCGCTTTGCGTGCTCGTTCGTTGGATGGTTGACAAAAAGCACGCATTTAGTCGCTTCAATCATTGGACATGCGACGTTACATGCCATGCAAAGCGGCAGTGTCGCCGAAACTGACAGTGTGAGAATGCGGCTCCAGCAGCGGCTTTTGAACAGAAACAAACACAAAATAATCTTTCACAACTGCTACTACATACTTGAGTTATGCAATGGCTAAATGTGCAATTGTAAGATGCTGTTCTAACACATAAACTTTAACAAACAAAACAGATAGCTCTGCAGCCTCATTAGTTAACAGCAGAGCATGTTGGGAGGTCAATTCGCAGCAAGAAGCAGACTCTAAAATGCTGGATTGGCGAAATATTGCTTCAATGTATAGTTCACTATACTTCAATGTAAACCGTACAAGGTACATAGACAGGGGTCTGGAAGATTAGCTAAATAATTATATGAAGTGAATATATTAGAAATAATGGCATAAACAATGACCAGCTCCCGATTGCTAAACAGTCGAAATTTATAACTCGAACAAAAATTGCCCATCATTCTGTGAACATTTCATAACAATCATACAAAACAGAAATACAGTTCACAGTCTCCTATATGAATTTCCAGCCAAACTGAGACAACTACCTGTAATATGAATCAGAAGAATATCTGGGGTTTACGTCCCTTGCAGCATTAAACCGCGACATGGTTATGAGCGACGCCCAGTGCAGGGCTCCGGAAATTTCGACCACCTCGTGTTCCTTAACGCGCACTCACATGGCACAGTACGCGGGCCTCTATCCTTTCGCCTCCATCGAATTACGACTGCCGCGATGGGATCGAACCCGCAACCTTCGGTTCAACCGCCGACCACCGGAACCGCTACACCGCCGCGGCGGACGAATATGAATAATTTTGTATTTATATTCTGCACTTTTATTGCGATAGCAATTATATGGACAGTCTCGACGGGTTTTTGCCGTCGCCGTTGCCGTCGCCGTCGCCGTCCTGTCGCGTATGAAGTCCAAATTGATAAGAACCCCCTGCGCATCGTACGTTCTACCAGCGGGTAATAGCGGGCGAGCGGGAGCGGTGAAGCGCCGATCAAACGAGCCGGCATCTCCGTCGCTCCGAGGCGCATGCGATAAGATCCCCCCCAACTGTTCAACCGGCGCCGCCCGTCGTTCGCGAGCGTGAAAAGACGCGAGGGGGGGGGGGGGGGTGGGGGGGCCCCTCGCGCGACCTTCGATTTTACGACCGCCGTCGTCGCGGGCGCGCGCGTTATCTCCCCATCTCGGCAGCCGACAGCGGGCGGCCGGTGTACCCTTCTACGTGCTGCGCTCTCAACGCGAAGAGAATTCTCTTAAACAAGCGTTTTCTAGAGTTGCGTGAGATTGGATCCAAAAGACTTAGCTGCCAGCCTCACTTCGTATAACATTACAATTTGTTGCTATCGCATTCATTGCTTCACCCTTGCGGTGAAACTGTGACTTTTTCTTCATCTCTCAGTAAATCGCACTCCTAAACAAAATATCTTTGGACAGCCCGATAAAGTACCTTTTATTCCGAGTCCACGTAGTTCATTATAAACCAAATTAGCTGTGTTTAACTCATGCTAACAGTACAGGCAGTATAAAAAAAAAAGAAACGAAACGCGTTTCACAAATACGCAAGAAAATTCCATAATATGATACCATTAAGTACGATGAAACGCCCTTAAACAAAAAAGTTTTTTTCACTAATACTTTTAGCGCTCTCACTTCAGTTATATTGGTGCTAACTCGCAGTCGATCGCAATCAAAAGTTGCTGTCTCGGAACGACGTTATGTAGCTCGTATGCTCGCATTCATTTCGTGGTTGGCAGAAAATGGTTAACAATCGTTGTCTGCAAAAAGCATTTTAACGAATGCTAGGCGGTCAGAGTATCTGGAGCCCGAGAACGTGGCAGGTAGTGTAATATAGTAATATTGGGACATGAACAGCTCACAAAAAGGCTACACACACACACACACACACACACACACACACACACACACACACACACACACACACACACACACACACACACACACACACACACACACACACACACACACACACACACACACACACACACACACACACACGCACGCACGCACACGCACGCACGCACGTACACACACACACACATGCACACACACACACACACACACACACACACACACGCACGCACTCTCGATGATTCTTTATATGGAAATTGGGGGGGGGGGGGGGAGCGGAATGAAAAGGAGAGCGTACTGATGCACGTAAAACCATTGTGCCGATTATATGTCGCTCTAACCAATTAGCAAGTCACACTTGATGAATAGAATATTCTGAAATTTCGTAAGTAATGCTAATCAGACTAATATAATCTGATTCTTATCGAATCAGAAGACTCCCAGTCAAGAACATTCCGAAACGCTTCGACAACGAGCAAATGTGCTGGAATGTAGCGTGAGCCTCATATTGATAGCCAGCACGTTTGATTCCTAGGGCACATTATCCTCACCTCTTCGGCCGTACACGCTCCTATGGTTGTATTTGCGTTTCGACATGCTGGGCGCTTGTTTGAGCGTTAGAGTGTGCAATACTATTTAACACTTTCCCTACTGCGTTGCTTAACGTTCACGACTATGGGCACAATTATTTCTTCAGTAACGTGGTTACGTATCACTTTATAATGTGTATAATGTGTGGTGAATCTGTAGGAAACAAACGAACATAATACCATTTCCGCACCGCTGATACCAGGGCTCAAATACTGATTTCATATCACGCATGCGCGTTTTTGTTTTTCGTTTTTTTTTGTTACAAAAGATAAAGGTGTCGTGCTTACATTTTCAAATTCGCTCTGGCCTCTGAAAGAGTTACAGACGAACTTGTAAAAGTCTTGGCATGGGTCCACGTTGTGGTCGAGTTTTTCTCTGATGCGTTGTGACAATGTCCGGCAGTCACACGTTGAGCATTCATAGTCGGGTCGGAGTGGCGTCGGAATATGGTGCCGATCTGGTGGTGTTGTCGCCGCGGCATTTGTTGTGTGCAGTCGAGGCACTTCTGGTGGTCGCGTTACAACGTCAACAGAAATTTCCGAAAAGGAGATGGACGGTATTGTATCCACCTGTTTGTTAGGGCAGGAAACAGAGCGGTACAGTCACAATCGGTCTCTCGATGTGCTTATTAAGTGAAAGACTACGTGCATGGGAGACAAACTTTACGCTAAGTGCCTATAAACCTGAACGACAGCAAACACAGCTATCATCGGGGCCTCATCTTGTAAGAAAAACAACTCCAATTCATGAACTTCCTGTTGAGGAAAATATATGAGAGAGTCTGGAAAGATGTATTTTTAAATAAAGAGTATCGGTAATGTCAACGGGTGTGCCAATAATCGAATTTCGAATTGGAATTGAATACTACCTGATCGAGTAATTCAACAAGACGCGTATAAATAAACGTGACAGAGATCAATCGTAACACTTGCTTAGGGTGCGCGACTAAAACTAACGCTAACGTCGTTACAGTAGACCTTCCGTTAAAACTAGCACAAATATGCTGGTTGAAAAGCGAGCGCTCGTTTATGTTAAATGAGATTGCCACTTCCGCACGTAAAGACCTAATGATAAAGAGGCTCAAAAGTCCTTCAATCCCAAGTCCCCTATCGCAAGAGATATGGTGCTTTGAAACACTGAAAAAAGCACGGAGCTACTATTCATCGAGGTGTTGCCAAAATTTATTTGCATTACGTTCCCGCCCCTGCTACTGGGGTGCACTGTGACCGCATGTTTTGAACTGCCGGGAGCACACTAACATCACGGCAAGAGAGTCTGAAGGCTGGTGATGTACAACAGACGGTGTTTCAGCATGACACTTTTTTTTATTTCTGTAGCAGTGACTAACCGTGTCATGTACTGAAGTACTCGAGGACATGACTCAGATTTCATTTCTTTGTTCTCTCTTTCAATTTTCTATAGCATCTTTTGCATTCGATAATCGATTCGATAAACACGTATTTTAGGGCACTATTAGGCACAATTTTTTTTATTACAATTCGATTCGAGATGAAAGTTCACTATTCACACACACCTAGTAATTTCCAGTATTAGCGATCTGCTCGCTGAACTTAAGATTCGTTTCGCGAGAACCATTTCCGCGTCATGCTGCACCCAATGGTCATTTACGTTTTTTTTTTTCTGCGCAGAGGGCGGTGTTTGAAGTATACTTTCCCATCAACGTAAAAATGTCACTAAGAGTTTATAGTTCCACGAGCAGCAGTTCTGACAGCAAAGAAGCAAGGATGCGTTGTGTGTTGTACAGAGATCGCAATGAACATATACGCAAGAATTCAATAGATATAAACGTGGTCTGTCAAAAATTTCAGTCACCATGCTGTGCTATATAGCAGCGGTTGCTTCGGTGTTACTGTTACTAGCACTAAACTGCGTAAGAAGATAGATAGATAGATAGATAGATAGATAGATAGATAGATAGATAGATAGATAGATAGATAGATAGATAGATAGATAGATAGATAGATAGATAGATAGATAGATAGATAGATAGATAGATAGATAGATAGATAGATAGATAGATAGATAGATAGATAGATAGATAGATAGATAGATAGATAGTACTGTCAAAGTGTCTGAATTCTCAAGAAATGTCTCGCATTTAAATACCTCAGCTATCGAGTGGAAGCAATATCTTGATCTTGATTTATTGTCGGTGCTCCTTTAAAGGAAACACGTTGCTGGGACCCTCGCGTAATTGCTTGCTCAGACCCAATTTATTATCTACCACATTGATGGTATAGGCAGAACGCCGAAAAAGAACAAGGACTAAGAAGAGTGGAAACAACACGAGTGCTAGAGAGCTCGTGTTGTATCGACTCTCCTAGGCAATTTTCTTTTGCGCTGTTTCGCGTACGCCAACTCTGAAGCTTTAACAACTTGGCCAGATTTTAAATCTACTTATTATCAACCGCCTCACATGACTCAATCAGCGCGCAGAATACAAGAGGGCATAGCTGTGCTAAGCTCTGAGCACTAAAGTGGGCGATGAGGGGTGTGCCTGAGCATGACCATATAAAAAATTATTGTAGGAAATCCCGTGGTGGCGTTCAGCGGTGCTTTTAGACGTATCTGTCATAAAGGTCAGAATACAGTAACAGCCGGTTTGAGTAGCGGAAACGTACATGACAAGGCTCTCGTAGAGTGTCACGGAAGTGTGTCGTAGAGTGTCTCGTAGAGTGCCACTTTTTCGACCCCTCGTCACGCCGATTACGCGCGGGCACCCACCCCGCTGACCAGCGCGCCGGCTTGGGCCGCCTGAAAAGAGTTTTTTTTTTTGTTTTTTTTTTCTTAGAGCTGCGAAGAGCAGCCGAAGGGAGTGTTGCTTTGTTTGTTCAGTACCGCGGCTACGGCAGGTATATGGAAAGCGGCCGTGTGCCCCGAAGTTTTGGCTGCAAACGCTCAGCATGAGAATGGAGGCAAGATGCGTTCCCACGGAAAGAGCTACACGTGCACGAGCCGCCTAAGCAGTCACCGTAAACGGGTTGTCTCTTTTGATTAATGGAGAACCCTCCCCTAATTAAAAAGGGGCGTCGTCAAGATTTTGAGGGCGGACTTTTGCGACAATGAAACGCGCATGATTGGACCCATGTGGATGGTCCCCCCTTTTCCCCCAGGAAGAGAGTGAGGGGACACGAAGGGGATTTAAGCGCAGGATATCCCCCCTGCTAATCAGTCTAGCTGCTTGACAAGCATGGAGTAGAAGTAGATCAACGAGTATCTCTCCTAGAAGTTTTTAGTGTGTGCTCTGTATCGGCTGGCCACCTAAACTTAGCCGTTCGCCTAGTTGAGACACGTCTGCAACGTAGGCATCGGGACTTCAATCTCAGGTTAGCTCAACCTGCCTGAGATCGCCTTCAAGCACTAACTCCCGGAAACATCGGCGTTGCAACTCGGACCCACCGACATCGGAGCCGTGCCAGAAATCTTTGGGACTTCTCGCATCCGATTGTCGTGGACGCAACGCTGCCGGTCATCACACGTGTGCTTCACCTGTTTATATGATCGAACTTTCCCGCCTTTATTGTTTATTTCATTCCATTGTTTGTTTTAGCGTTAATTGACCTTGTGTAGTTTTTGTAAGCCCATTGTTTGATTCCCTTTGCATATTGTTAGTTTTTTGAAGCGTTGTATTTAGAGTGCTCGTGCCGCAATAGCTATATTAAAGCTGTTGCTTTTTTTTTTGTTTTGTCCAAACACGTCTCCGATCTCTTCACTGTTTCTACTTGCGTAAGGAACGGACGAACCCGCTGTCATTCCCGTCGTCGACTTCGCGCCGGCGACGCTTGAGTAACAGCAAAAACCGTAACATAGAGTGAGCGACTAAACAGCATGTTATTCCGTTGCTTTGAGGACTATGTGCGCTGGTAGTTCGACGGACATAGTTCCATTCGCGCAGCGCTTCTATGGCTACTTTTCAAGGCAGTTTCGAGCAATGACATGAACTGTGGTACAATATTTCATTAACCTAAGAGCTAAGACAAAATCGACTCCCAGAACGCCTATGTTCCGCACTAAATATGGTACTCAGACACTCGCCTATTTAATGCCACATTTTCTAAATAATAATTGAGAAATGGGCAATATGATTCGGGACAACTGTTCGACATACAGCCTCCGGAAAAAAAAGTTAAAAGCATACCTTTTGTCTAGCTCTTAATCCACCGTTTATATTGTGCATTTCCCGTCTCTTCATTTTTTTCCCTCTTACTTTGTGTATACTGTTTTGTAACACTGTTCATCATCAGGGCTCGCATAAAATTTCCATGTCACGCATTATTATCGGTATGTATTGAACGTAACTATTTTACTTATTGTGTTTTGATCGCCTGTGTGCCTGTGTTTTGGCCTTCTCGTTACCTGTATATGTCGCGTGTTCCGCGGCTTTCCACTCTGAGCAATGTATGAGTGCGGGCCTTTGTCAGGCAGTTGCATAGGCCTTTAGCCCCCCTCGTCCCAGACAATGACTATCCTGAATAAAGTTCAAATTCAAATTCAATTCATTCCGAAGCATAATGGATAGGTTGAACTCGAGTTAAAAATTTGTCATTACTCTTTGCGTTCATCAAGGTTTTTCGTTCAAGGTCAAGGCAGCCGACGACACTTTAATTTCCGGGAATGGGCTTCTTAACGCTAGCGCGTTAACGTACACACCTTTGGAGTTGCCTAGTCAGCAGACAAGTGCAAAAATCGTTCGCACCACAAACAATGCGTTTGCATTTCTCCTAACGCGGCTTATAACCCGGTTTTGGCCTGTGAAAAGAAACTGTCCAGCAAACGCGTAGCCGCGAAAGGCTCCAAAAATGATGGAACTCTTCGATGTTCATGGATATTGTAGAAAAACACTGGTGCAGCACATTTTTTTAAAACTCGATCTGCCTTAATTTATGACCTCAGCTGGCATTAGTTGGATAAGAAGTTTTACATAGGCATTAAATGACGCGGTTGCAGTAGGGTCATCATGTTGGCACGAATGGACTTGATTACAACAATTCGAAAACAGCGGCTCACTCGCTGTCAGTGGGCATAACAGGGTGATAACGTAGGTATTCCCTAAAAAAAGCCTTAATAAGGCCGGTGTGGCTGCGAATATTTCACCCTTTAAGCGAAATCACAATGAATGTTAAGGTATACTGACGAGGCAGTTCAGCGCCTATGTCTACTCGGAAACAAAGAACTGACAAATCTCGATGCCTTCAGGAAGCTTACCGTGGTAGCATCGTATTCTGACTGTTTGGTGGGTATAAATCCAAGCACAAATAAGCAACCAAGCAGTCCCAGTCCCACAAGGAGCATCAAGACTAGGTACAGGTTCATCCAGCGGTAAGCATTTTTCTTCTCATTTTCGGCCTCAGGAAGTTGGCGCTTGTACAGCACGTGTCTTCCCTGGTCCTGCATTGTTATTGTCAATGGTAAAAATCAGTCATCAAATTGTGATATGTATTACCACAAACCTTTAATATTGCTCGCAGTCACAGAACTGCCACCTCAGTTTCATATGGAGCCAGTGGCCGCCGCTAGAGGCGCAGCTGTGGATGAGACGACATGCAAACGCTGCTATCGCCCTTTTCTGTGGGACAGCCTGGGTGTTCTAGCTTTCTCAACTTCAAGGACGGTCGCTTTACTTTCACGTAGCTACTTTAAACACACAACATGTGTAAATGAGTGAGTGCGTGGTAAGTCTTGAAATGGGCACCCGGGCGAAACGAGTAGCAGCAAGCAACGCCCAGTTGCCGGTGGTTTCAGCCTAAAAGACAAAAAAATTCTGGACTTGAAGAGCCATAATTATCATATAACTATAATGCACCGTGGTCTGGGAGACGCCAGATCCATTTCTGAGCATCTAACGCCTCGACCATATACAAGTACACGCCCATATTTTTTCTTCTTTTTTTTACCCTTAGTGAAATGCGGCTGCCGTGATCTGGTGAGCGCCGTTAGTGGACCGATTTGAGTGGGCTGACCATAAGCCCGGCAAGGTGCAACTGTGGCATCTAACGGTTGCTCGGAAAGGTGTGAATGTGAGGACTTAAATCTTAGTACATTCAGGCAATCTGGGGGGGACAAGCAGTTAGCTTGTAAAATTAACTGCATGGATACCAACTGTTAGACCAGGTGCCTTTAGTCCTTAAAGCGATTAATTGGTTTGGCAGCCCCCATTAGTCCCCAAAGCGATGAACCATGCATCCTTTTAAGAGCCTTATGCCTCAGAGTGTTAATTTATAAATTACAACAATGTGACATGTGCGCTGAAAATAAACATGGTTTCTCTTCTAGTTTTGTAGATTGATCTTGTCAATTCGCTGAATTTCTCCTTGCCTGCAAATTCCTCCCTCCCTGATTTGCCATGCAGCCCCCCGTCGTTTCGGCGACATGACACTCGGTCCTCCTCCCCAAAAGGTTGCCGATCCCCAATTTAGGCCATTGAAATTGGCATCTCAGGCAGCGAGAATGTCCCTAGGCATCAATGTATTTCATGCACAATCGGTGTCAAATGAAACCCGAACAGCGGCAAGCATTACCAATTGTGCAGTGCGCGCCATCCAGTCCTTACCCCTGACAGGCGCGCGCATCTGATTTTGCAGCGCTGCGCGTATGCGCGCCAGTCCATTGTGCTAACTGGATAGCCCACACTCTACTGTTGCGAGGTATTGTGCATGAGCCCGCCGTTGCAGACGAATAGCCGAAGAAAAAGCTGACACGCCGCGCGAGATGCTGGCAGCATTTCAGTGGCACAGCTACTTGTAAATATTGTAAATATACTCGCTTCTGTCTCCCGTGTATTCGTAATGCCCGTGACAATACCACTGCGAATGCTTTCCGTTGTTCGGGTTTCATTTGACTCCGCTAGTACAGACACTTGCTCATCGATTCAAAATAGGAATTACCATTGTCTACCAGTGGTAGAGTGCACTTTCATATCTCGCTCTGCTCCATGTTACTCGGTAAACCAAACGCGCCTTTTAGTTGTTCTTTTGTAAACAGAACCACCCGCCGGTACGCAAAACACGTTTGCTAACGTCAGCCCCCCACCCACCCTTTAGCTTTCCGAGATAACGCGGTAGGTGTAGAGAAAGCACCACAACCATCAGCTCGTGTCACACCGTGCAAGCGCTTCGGCATGCGAGCGATGACATCTCTGGCAAAATGTTGCCGCGTTGGGGCAGCTTTGGACAGTATAGCAAACACGGACAGATACAGGAAGGAATCGACGTAGTACATGCGAAGTGCAATTCAAGATGAGCATAAACCTAAAAACATGCGGCGATTCTTCGGCCTAGTCTCGTACCTTAAGGCACACGTTAGCTAGGCCAGCAGAAACTGTTTTGCACACTGCAGCTTAAACGCAAATGAATCGCATTACGTTGAATAGGGTTTAGTTGCGCAACCAATCATCCTTTAGATTATGTGATCTGATTGGTGGTGTCACGTATCAGAACATTATGGCAGCCTGTTCTCTAACAAAGTAATATTGTTTTCAGACTTACTCTAATAGAATGTGTGCGCACATAAGTAGTGCTAAAATGTTCGATGATTCGTACCCACAACACCAGTGAGTTCGAGCTGTGTATTTCCGTCGTGAATGGCCGCAGTGTGTATTGAGTCCGTGTTTGCGTACCCGAATTTTCCGCGATTCCGTTAGAAAAGTATAATACGTGAGCTCAAGTACATGTCACAAGAACATCGATCAAGCCTACATTCATAAGGCTTGTTACCTGACTATGCAGCAATTCCGCACATAATGGCAACGATGAACTTCAAGCCGACATCCACGACGACCATTGAATGATCTGTGTTCATTTTTTTAACATTTCATGGAGCTAAAAATGTTTAAGCATGACTCCGTTGCCTTACTAGAGAAATTAAAGACACGTCGGTTCGACCATCACGATGATTGCGCAAATACGACCTATGGAAAGCAAAATAATGCAACACTGAGGAGCCGAGTAATGTTGCGATAAGCACTTAAGTGTGGTTTGATAGATAGATAGATTGATTGATAGACAGATATATTGATTGATTGATTGGTTGATTGATTGCTCGAAAATATTTATTCGAAAACAAAAGAGTGGTGCAGCCCTTAAGAGACTCCGCAATAGGGGGAGTCCCTATTCCGGGACCCCATTGCTTTCAGCCGCCCGCTTAACCCTACAGACAAAGGCCCAGGATTCCCTTTGGGTAGACTTGAAAAGGAGACAAAACTGAAGCTAAAAGTAGCCAAAGTACCCACGCGATATAAATTTAGCGGCATATTTGTAGTGAAATAGAAAAAAAAATATATTATGTACAGAGTTGTTAGTATTCAACAGTAAATATGGTTTTGAATAAACAAAGACGCAGCATTACGAGGACAATATTTTCCCTCTTGCTTGGTTCTCTAAGCCGCAAGTAGGATGCAAATAACTTAATAGATTATTGCTCGTTCAGTGCGCCTGAGTACAGTTTTTCTACGACAGATAGAATTTTGGGCAAACTCAGCAGGATCATTCAATAATGAAGCTGTTTTTTTTTCTTGTAACCATACACCTATATTGGTGCAAAGTCACAATAATACCAGTAATGCTTCAAGTAGCGATATCTGATCGAAGGTGAATTGTCCAGCATCATTTTGTTGATATCTCTTTGACGCGCTGTTTTTCAGCATAAGAATCTGGCGCCAGAACTGTTCTACATAGCCACGCGTTTCCTTAACATGCACATGACCCTTCCTCTTCTCAGGCAGATCGCCGCTCGTTGGATGTTTCGATGCTCACTAGCACGCCGGTGGAGGAAGTACATGTACGCTAATAGACCAACACGATGGACAAAAAACTTCCCCATCTCCCGCTAAAGGGAACCATGTGTGGATGCGAAGCAGCGGGGAGATAATTAGCTTGAGCGGGAGGGACGTCGCCGCTCTCGTTTCATGGTAGTGGTCCGGGCGCTCATCGCGGCGCTGCACAGGAGAGAATGAGGCGCTCCGTTATTTTCATACCGCGGAACTACCGTGGCGCCCCCCAGCGGAGTATGCAGCTGTCGCACCACCTGTCGTGCGCGCCGCTCCGTAGAGGATTCCTAGAGGAGAGGACGGGGGGGGGGGGGGACCGTAAGAGAGGAGAGAGAGGGGGGAGGGGAGGTGCATGCGCTGTGGGGGGTGTGGGACGCGGGAGCCGCTCCGTAGAGTAGAGGATTCCTAGAGGAGTGAGGGGGGAGAGGATGCGCATGCGCTGTGGGGATGTAGGGATGCCAGAGCCGCTCCGTAGAGTAGAGAGGAGGAGAGGACGCGCATGCGCTGTGGGGATGTGGGACGCGGGCGCCGCTCCGTAGAGTAGATGATTCCTAGAGTAGAGAAAGGGGTGAGCGTAGGAGAGGATAGGGGGAGAGGACGCGCAGGCGCTGTGGGGGGGGTGTGGGACGCGGGGGGCCGCTCCGTATAGTATAGGATTCCTAGAGGAGAGAAAGGGGGGTGAGCGTAGGAGAGGAGAGAGAGAGAGGGGGGAGGGGACGTGCATGCGCTGTGGTGGCGTGGGACACGGGACGCGGGAAGGAGGGACGGACTAAGCCCCCTCCAAACACATGCAAGCAAGATCAAGGAATGGGGTCAACCTGGGCGACAGACACCACCTGCCTAGCCATTGCTAAGCAGCCTCTCTGTGCTCTCGGCCATGACTCTGAGTAGTGGTTGACGGCCTTCATATTACTACAGTGTTCTTGTTCGCATAATGGGTGTTTCCCTACTTCATGAAAGTGGCCGGACGCGGGACGCCGGACGCGGGAGGGACGCGGTAGGGACGGACATAGCCCCGAGCATAAGATGCTTCGCATCTAATAAGCTTGCAAGTAATGGCAATTCTTTAGACTTGCTTGCTGCTTTATCTTCAAATAATACGGAGATGTGGCCAGTAAATGCGCAAAAGCTTGTATAAGTTCAAAGTCGCCAGAAAGTAGCCATGGCACCAACCTGAATTTTCTGTCGCCACACAGGGTCGGAAAGTAGCCAATTAGGCGCAAAGTGGCTACCAACGGCAACCCTGCCAAGGCTCTTTGGGCGTCAAGGTCCGAACAACTGAGTAGGGCCGCCTCCCACTCCTCTTGGGTTGGGTTAGGGTTGGGGGGAAAGAGTTCAGTTAAGCTCCCAAGCCCAAACAATGTGGTAGGTGTCAGCCACCTCCCCACAGTATTGGCACTTGTCAGTTAGGGAAGAATTGAAATGGTTCAAGTTTGCCTGGCACATTAAAGTATTAGTGAAAAGTTGCAGCAAGTTGCGTTGATTCGCCTTTCCCAGTCCACTTCCTGTAATAGGTCGTGATGTTTTTGAATGTGAGGAGATATCCGCCCACTGATTGCAGGTACTTAGACGCTCAGTGCGCCTGTTCGCGGCTTCATTCCCCAAGAGGCCCCCCCTGGCCTATCCAAGACGAGGCAACGGGGAGGGGGGGGGGTTTAGAGTCGTTCTCCGGTTGCTGTACATCTACATTATTATTTCCGCTAGCGGTGCTAAAGCGCGTCACACGAGGCGCGTCCCATGCCTCAAGCGAGGACATTAGTTCACTTGGTGTAAGCGGGCGCGGCTGCAGAAGGTTACTTCCTCAACAGCGTGCTGCCGGCAGGAGTGGTAGGCGTTAGTGACGGAAGCCTACGACACCAACGTTCCGCTGTGTGGCCCTCGATCTTCGCATTGTTCTAAGGAGGTTCGTGGATGAAACTGCAGCCATTAGACGTCCCCTGGTGTATCGCCAGCGATCCGACTTCGAAGCAAGCCGGTAATGACCAAGCAGAAAGCCGGTAACGACCAAGCAGACAGTCCCGGGAGCGGCACGCCGGTGTTTCAGAGCGACGTCTGGTCACGCAGTCGAAGAACGCGCAAGAATAAATGTCGAAGATGCCTGTAGTCACCGTAGAACGACCTCATCTCCGGTGACGTGTGCCTTCTCGAACTTCGGCGAGCACCAGGAGGTCTTTGTGGATTGTCGTGAAAAAAATATTTGGGCCACGACGCAGATGAAACTGGGCTTTCCCGATGAACCGAAGTGACAGAATTGAGTAAGACCGGCCCTCGATTCCCGTGGCTCCAAATGCAGGGCATTTAGACGATGTATAGGCATCGAAAATATTGAAATACTGATTGACACTAATTTTGAGCAACTTCGTTGCAATTTCATGTCAACTTTCTGCAGTTACACTACAGTTATACTTTTTTGCATATCGCTGATCTTTAGTGTTGGGAGTTTTCTCTATTTTTTGGTTTGACAAATGGGGCGTGCTAGGACGTCATGAATGTCTCGTTCCTTCTCCTGAACACAAGAGAAGTCGAAATGTTTGTGGCTTTAATAAATATAGTCATCGCGAGGATTTAGTCCCAATTCGAGCATATGATTATGAGGGACACCGCAGTGGAGGGCTGCAGAAATTTCTACCATCTGTCGTTCATTAACGTGCACCTAACTCTCAGTACACGGGTCTTTAGCGATTCGCCTCCATCGAAGTGCGGCCGCCGCGGCAGGGATTCGATCCCGCGGCATTCGGGTCAGAATTTCGGGGTAAAATTGACATCGCATATGCTTGCCTTTGGTAGACACAACGATGATGTGGCTCTGTAATTAAGGAGACCGTATGGGACTTTTTCGAAAGCAGTGACACAAACGTCTTCGGGCGCCGTTATAAAAAATGCGCGTCCGTGTTCAATCTATGCTAGGTGTTCTTAAAGAGAATGTTGCCATTCTGTTCGAAAAACCTAGCCCTATTTTCTCGCTGCGCTGACCGAAATACGTCTGTCAATGGGGTTTGCGTTTTGACACGAGAGCTTTAAGGAAGGGCGGTTGGAATGCGTGACGTAAAAGCACTTCAAAGACGTGTCCAACACTTCTGACAGGTAAATTCATAAACATATCACATGACGTTGGAAATTTTTACCGTATAATATTGCCATGCGTAATTGCTAATGTTTTACGCCGCGACAATTTATCCCCTTGTAAAACTGCTACTCATGTTATCGCTGGGCGCCAGCCGTAGCTGAACGCCTGGGAAGCTTCACGATTGTTTTTGGTTTTTCTCATCCGTTTGCGCGATGACACCAGTCATTTACTGCGTCCCTACATCTATCTGTGGACGGTAAGCTCCCGGTTGGTTATACGTCAAAAAGTGCTCCACAGTGTGGCTAAAGAGTAGCGACTGTTCTTCCTCTAGCAGCAACACCGCCGTCCAAAAAGAAGACGATTACGACGGCGCGCGGGGAACGGCCCGCGGCCGGGAGAAAACCGAAGCAGGCGCGTGCCTGAAGGCGCGAGCCGCCCGCCTGAAGCCCTATCGGGTTCGTTTTTTCTGGCCGACAAAATCTGTCAGCTAGAGCGTTCTGTCTGGCAAATACTCTTCATTGCGGCTTGTCGCTCTAACTTCTTCCGCACGCTATACATGCTAAAGCGACAATATGGTGATTAATCGAAAGTAGTTCTGTTAGTCTCCTTCGCGTAGACTAGTGCCGGCGCTGTTGGTTGTCTACAAATCCGCCAGAAAATAGATCACATTACCATGTTTGAGCGGAGTCCCTGTGCACCTTCCAGGAGCAGAGACGATGATCAGTAGGCGACGTTCTTCCTTGGCCCTAACTGGCAGTCGCCGAGAGCGGGCGGATCACTGGGCGGCTTTGAACAGCAGGGCTAATGATTGCGATGATGATAATAGTCTTGGCAAATGAACATTACCCACTGGTAAAGACGGCTATTAGTGACCCTGCGCATCTTGTGAAAATTATTCGCAGCTCATTTGCTGCTATTATATTTCGCAACTGTTTACTTGAGTATTCTTTGTTTAACTGAACGTTAACTCATTCTCATGAATTTTAGGACACCAGGCAATGTTCGCACTGTCGTTCCATAAACGCGGGGAAAGTGTTCGTCATCGATATACGACACACAATGTTTATTTATACTTGGAAGGCTTCAGGCATCGGCTTCGATCAGATTTCCAAAATGAAGAAAAAGTAAAGTACAATATTTCTGTGGGCCCCTTTACTTTCGTGAGCAAAGGAATACTTTAAAATTCGTCTCGCAAAATAGACGCAGAATTTCGCGTTTACTTTTCACTCTGAGCAAGTCAAAGGCATGTGGTTGCTGTACACGAGTTTTTTATTGTAACAAAATATTTACCACCTGCTTATTCGACTTTCGCGAAAGATTGAAACTATATGATTTGTCTCATATTGCTGCACATACCTCTTAAGCAACATTCTAAAAAAAGGATAGGGAAGCAGTGCGAAATTTGAAGTGAGAAAAGAAGAAAAAAGGACAGCGAGCGCAGCGCCACTGTCGTCTCTTTTTGATATTTCGTTTCGAAAACATGTGCGCTGTTTCTTCTCTCTCTACAAAAGTCTAACCACTGGCCACTGGCCAAGTCTTGTATCTCCATTGCGCCAGTTTGAAAGCACGCAGAACAATATTATTCTTTAAATACTGCAAGGTATATTTTTCAAGCATTGACAAAATGCCATCAGTGATCTCACGAGAAATAATGCGGCGGCAGAAGCAAATATTTATTTTAAAAACTTCCCATCTCCCGCTAAAGGAAACCATGTGTGGATGCGAAGCAGCGGGGAGATGGTTATCTTGAGCGGGAGAAACATCGCCGCTCTCGTTTCGCGGCAGCAGCCCGGGCGCTCATCGCGGCGCTGCGCAGGAGAGAGAATGAGGCGCGCGCGCTCCGTCATTTTCATACCGCGGAACTACCGTGGTGCCCCCCAGCGGAGTATGGAGCTGTCGCACCACCTGTTGTGCGTGCCGCTCCGTAGAGCATTCCCAGAGGAGAGAACGGGGGGGGACCGTAGGAGAGGAGAGAGAGGGGACACGCATGCGCTGTGGAGGTGTGGGACGTGAGAGCCGCTCCGTAGAGTAGAGGATTCCTAGAGGAGAGAGGGGGGAGAGGACGCGCATGCGCTGTGCGGATGTGGGAGCCGCTCCGTAGAGTAGAGGATTTCAAGAGGAGAGAGGGAGAGAGGACGCGCATGCGCTGTGTGGATGTGGGACGCGGGCGCCGCTCCGTAGAGCAGAGAATTCCTAGAGTAGAGAAAGCGGGTGAGCGTAGGAGAGGAGAGATAGGGGGGAGAGGACGCGCATGCGCTGTGGGCGGTGTGGGACACGGGGCCCGCTCTGTAGAGTAGAGGACTCCTAGAGGAGAGAAAGGGGTTGAGCGTAGGAGAGGGAAGAGAGGGGGGAGGGGACGCGCATGCACTGTGGGGTGTAGGACGCGGGCGCCGCTCCGTGGAGTAAAGAATTCCTAGAGGAGAGAAAGGGGGTGAGGGTAGGAGAGGAGAGAGAGAGGAAGAGGGGACGCGCATGCGCTGTGGTGGTGTGGGAAGCGGGAAGGAGGGACGGACTAAGTCCCCCCCTCCCCCCCAAACACATGCAAGCAAGATCAATGAATGGAGTCATCCTGGGCGACAGACACCACCTGCCTAGCCATTGCTAAGCAGCCTCTCTGTGCTCTCAGCCATGACTCTGGTGACTGTGGTAGTGGTTGACGGCCTTATATTGTAGTACAGTGTTCTGGTTCGCATAATGGGTGCTTCCCTACTTCATGAAAGTGGCCGGACGCGGGACGCGGGAAGGACGCGGGAGGGAGGGACGGACATAGCAACGAGCATAGGATGCTCCGCATCTAAAAAGCTGACTGCCATACCCTCCATGCTAACATGAATAATCAGCGATGCTGTATCAAATACCACACATGCTGATTGGGGCGGGGGAAGGTCTGTCTTCTTATTACTATTAGAGTAATGGTGGTGATATGTGGTTGCTGTGGTAGGCCGTGATTGTTTCCGCGATCATTTTTAGCAAGACGATTTTTTTTTTCGTAGAGCAGTGTATTCACGCTGTTCTTCTTGTGTCTTTAAATTTCCCTGGTCAACCCATGGCAGTCTTATAATGAACTGAATGAGCTGCTAGACGGGCTTCCCTTTTATATCTGAAAGCAGGAAACACATGCGGGGGGCAAGGGAGGGCCGTGTTGCGTCATTCGAAGTTCTCGTGTCAAGTACAAAGCAGCTGCATCTTATTTTTTACCGGGAAAACGTGGGAGGGTGTTTTTAAACCTTTATTGCATGGCGTCCCATATTTGGCACATGCCGATTAACATTTTTTATAGCGGGTGCAAGAGGACCAGTGGAGAATGTGACACAGTTAGAGTAATCCTTATAGTTACTTACACTAAATATAAAAAAGCGCTGCCATCCCAAGAGCAGTATAAAATATAGACATGAAATAGATTTCACAGTGCACGTGCAACCTCTGATCACGAACAACAGTGACTGCTATATTTTTCTATTTTATGGTGGGCAATTCGGGCAGGAAAGTATTGCAAGGTGGCACCATGCGAATAGGCAAACGTAAGCGGCCATCTCGCACGTAGATGTCGGCAGTCAGATGCACTAACCAAAATGTTCGAATATGCCTGAACACAGGAAGCAATTGCCTTGCTTTATTCCACAAATCACGCTAAAATGACCGCAATCAGTGAGATTTTGTTTTTCAGCCATGGCCGCAATTTTGCTCGCCCACTTGTGTAGTGTGCCATATTTGACACAAACCTTTATCTCCTTAATACAGTCAGAATAAATCTGAAAATTTTTGTACTTGTTCTTCTTCATGTAGTTAATGATAAAAAATGATTGAATAATTTTTCAAATGATTTTCTCATAATTCATGCAATAGAGGGTTAAAGTTTACAGCGGCCTAATCATCGGGCATATGATGTTTATGCTTGCTTTGTAGTTTTCTTTATTGAAACAAACACCGAGCTCTATGTTGTACGCCTAATTGCAAAGAAAGATATGCCGTTTGCCTTCGATTGTTGAAGGACGCTTGCGGTTCGTCTTAAAGAGTAGAACACGATAGCGTAATTGGGCCCCCCTGCGCACCTTCTTAATTACTAGCCTGGTTTAGGTTTTCGGTAGTTGCCTCAGCCGTGCCACGAGAAAACAAAACGTCTCCGCGCCTATAATTGGCCGTTTAAAATTATCCTACAATGCCTCCTGCAAGTACAGTTGCGAAGGGCCCGGCTGCACCATAATTCTTCCTTTTGCACATCAGCGACGGGCTCACCACGCGTCCGTAAGGCAATGCGCGAACCTTTTCGAGCAAAGAAAAAAAAATTAGTTTCTCATGTTGGTCCTGGAGCGTGGCACATCGGGAGACCCATCGAACATCGTAGTGCTTCCACCTAAAGGATCGGCTGAAGTCGTACGCACTCAAAACGCAGTGACTATGCAGGAGGTCTAATACATCGTATTCGCGTTGTATCTTGCTCTTTCATAGCGAGTACCGAGGCGGTGATCCATGTGAAAGACAATGCACCCTTTTAACAGCGAAGCTGTTTATGCGATCGGGAACTTACGCCCCGTGTAAAAACGCTATCATCATCATGACCCGACATTAGTGATGCAGAAGTATAGGTAAATGGACGATCGATAGTATCGATAGTATTTTTTATACAATCGATAGTGTAAAGAAACTATCGAAGTACTACTTTCAATAAAAAATCGACAGTGCAATCAATAGTACCATCACCAGTATTGATGTCGATAGTATAATAAATAGTGCTGTGAATAATTATGCGGTTGTAGGGCGGCGATAACGCCAAATCATTTGCGATAGCCTAGAATCAGCAGTACTCAGTTCACTTAATTATTGATCAATCTTTTGGCGAAATAAATAAACTATTGCCGCATGCAAAATGCCAGAATATGTCCATAAATAAATTCATATTCAAGAGTCACCAGTTACACCTTACAGTTAAAAACTTAGCTTTTGATACTTTTATTTTGGAATGACAAAATGCAATATAAGTTTCAAGCCGCGCAGTTCTGCCAGATGTTATGGCTTCCTTTCTGCATAAGCTGAAAAGTTCAGCTTATCATGTGTCAGCCCGTGATTTCGCTGAAGGAACGCAAGGATGTCAAGTTGTCAACATTCCTGCCCGTCAGCCTGCTTCTCCTGCTCCACCATATAGTACCACACACTCGGGGAATCAAGTTGATGCTGCAATGAGTTCGCACCGTTGATTTTATACTATTGATAGTACTATGAAACTTACTATCGATAGCGCTATCGATGGTTCCTTCTGTCATCGATAGCTCGATAGTGTCTCAACTATCGATAGTATCGATAGTACCATCGATAGTTCTGCATCACCACCCGGCACGCACTCGCTTAATTCTCTTAACAATGAGGCTACTTAGGCTATCGGTACTTGTGCTCCGGCGGGCAAAACACCTGTTGGCTATGCACGACAGCAATTAGGGAAAGTCGCACTACCTTGTACAGCTGGTGCGAGTATAAAAATAATGAACTCGTGAAAAAGAAAGAGACTATAAAAGAGATCGAGAGAAAGTGATCGAAAATAGAGACAAAGAAAAATGATACAAACAAAGCTGGAGACAAAACACTGCGGCAATTAAAAGGAAAAAAAAGACAATAAAAGATAAAAAGAGAGAAAAACATAGGCAGAGTTAGAAACAAAGAAAGGAACAAAGGGACAGAAAGGAAAAAGAAAAATATAGACAGATATAAACGGAATAAAAATACAGAATGCTAGAAAGACGGAGAAAGACGTACAAGGAGCGAGAGAAAAAAAAGACAGAGAGTAAAACGAAAAGAGACAAAGAAAGAGAGAAGAAAAAATAAGAGAGAAAAACCGAAATGCAATAAAGAGAAATAGAGATATGTAGAGTGAGAAAGAGAAAGAAGTAGATAGAGAGAAAGAAGAAATTACAAACACCGGACGTCGGAGGATAAATAAGGCGTCAAAGTTGGCACTTCTGGTGATATCATAACAGGTTTCGCTGTAAAAAGGAAGATAAAAGAAACATGGGGAAATAGAAGAAAAGAAAATTAAAGAAAGAAACAGTAAAGAGAAACAAGCTTGTGCTCTTCCTTCAGTCTTTGCACCTCGAGTACGAAAGTGCTAATTTTTTTTTCGGATTACTGTTTCAATTTTTTTTAATACGCTCAATTACATAGGCAAGGAAAAAAACATTTACATCATCTGCCACTAAAGGGAACCATGTGGGGACGCGAAGCAGCCCTGGTGTTCACTTGTTGTTTCCATTTGTATGTTTCCGTGTATGTTTGATTTGTGTGTGGTGATGCTTGCGCTGCTGTCCCAGCTTACGTTACCGATACCGCTACAACTGGCGCCAACGTTGACATCCATAGCGCCGTTGCGAAGGGGAATGCAACAGAGCGAGCGCGCGTCGCATTATATACGAGTGACGCCGCATTATATGCGAGCGCACTCCGCATTATATACGATCACACAGCTGCGCCGAGAGAGAGAAACGGGAGAGGAGAAACGAAGCGGAGGCAGCGCTCACGCCACCTCCTCCACCCCACCTCCTCGCGCTCACGCAAGAAGAGGGTCCTCCCACCTCCTCGCGCTCACGCGAGGAGAGGGGGGGAGCGTTGGCGCATGCGCAGTAAGGGTGGTCAGGCCGCACACCACCGGACTGAGCTCCGCTATAAGCTGCTTCGCATCTAAAAACCTTGTGATCTATGGATATATAATTATCGAATGAGCACTGCAATTACCCGAAGTGAACAAATGATTTTACTAATGTGCTCGCGTTATCATTCGGCTAATTTTACGTGTTAATGAATTTATTACAGCGTAAGCGTTTATGAGCTCACAATAACAGCATATATGAATGGCGTAGTTGTCCGCCGCTGCCGCCGGTGTTCTTCATAGTCTAAGCGCACATTTAGAAATAAAACCAAGGTTCGAGCTGAACTTTGAGCGCATGCACTGTGCGTGGCGGTTATGCATTCAACCACAGAGCCATGGCGGTGCTTGGAAATTCTTCTCAAAAAAGACACCCATGCAGACGTCAAGTCCCGCGATACTGCAATATCGGTTGGCGCGAGAATGGAGCGGATAGTGATCGAAGAAATTGTCCGGCTTTAATGCCAACAACTAAGTATGATTGTTAAACATGCCATAGGGTCGAATCCGGATTGCTGCTGACGACGTAGGATTACTTGAAGTACAACTAAATTGTGTAAGCATGTGGCGGATTTCCCACATTGTCACTTACGGAAACGCCACCACCATAGCCAGAAATTGACCTCGGATCATCGAGGTTAGCAGCGCAGCTCCTTACTTGTGAATAAACCATGGCTTGTTCAATATTCACCGCATGTTACGGCGATGGGAGGTAGGCCTAAACCGTTACATTGATGAGGGAGTTTGCGAAAAGCATTCAATCTATTGCGGATAAGTAGAATGTGGCTCCGAGTGAGAATGTCGATGTTATATTAAATTGAGCCGCACAAGTGCGCTTCTATGAATGGTCCCTCAAATGACTGTAAAGCAAAATCATTAGGGCCTGCTCGTGGGTTTGATCTCACCTTCACACCCCTGCCGCTCTAACCTACGTACACTTTACCGCACAATTAAATTTCCTGGTAAACAAGGATGACATTGCAAGGTACAAACGAATGCGCATGCCTAGCAACAAAGGCTATCGCCTAAATTTTTGGCCTGTTAAATCACTTTTAAGAAGGCAAAGCATTTCTCTAATCTTAACCGGCGGGGAGATTGTACTGTGCAAATCCCATATCTGCGGCCATGTTGTTCACATCATGCGGATACTTGTTAAATCAGTTAGAGCGTCCCATAGTGTACAAGAGTGTCGCAGTCAAAGGCGCTTGTTTTCGTGCTTATATACGCAAGTATATAGTGCCCAAGCGTGATCGCGAATACCCGGTGGTGGCAGCCCGACCATATTCTCAACCACGCCTCTCTGCGCGTACGAGAGTTCCTGGCCGAGCACTACTCAACGCTGCACGACCCCATTTGGCGTGCTGAAATGGCCACTACAGAGCTTGTACTGCTTCCAATGGTAAGAACGACCTTTAAAGGGTCTCATATGTGAGCATCAATTAGACTCAAAGCGCTGTAGAAAGTGTTTTATCAATGTTTCCTTCGAATATTTTCAGGATGCGGAATAGTAGTTGGGTAAAGCAGAGTTTGAATAGTTTTAACATATATGACAACGCCTTCATTAGCTTTCAAAAATTGGGAGACCCTTAAGCTTCGCCTTTAAGAGTTCAACGCGATAGCGATATCCTGTCCCTAGCCCGTACTTCAATCCCTTAGTGCACACTACGGTAATGCGTAGCATGCTTTAAAAAACCACGAGCAATGATGCGCGGTAAATGCGGCAAATGTTTTCGAAGTTTCTATGCACCCACTACGTGGTCTTAAGGGAATACGCGCAGTAACGTGTGTGCCTTTCGTAATGGGTACATGGCTTTGAACCACAATGTCGTTATGATATTCACATCTTCTGACGCACGCTTGTACCACGCAATATTACTGCGATATTACATGTTGTATTGTGACGCTTGTATGCAGGACGCGCGTGTTTGCAAAGCATGAAAGTTGTTTTCACTGCAATTCCAAGCGGAGGAAGTTATTTTATATGTAATCACAAGCAGTAGCGTGGCTGCGTGGTAGAACACCTGCTTGCCACGCAGACAACCCGGGTTCGATCCTCACTCGGACCCGGAAATTCTTATTATTTATTTTATTTGCATCTTTCTCGATTTTTCGGTCACGGACAAGATGATGATTTTTCGCTCACAACCAACGACGCCGCCGCCGACACCGACGCCGACGCCGACACCGGAATTTCGGGGAAACGAGCTCTTTAACGCTATCGCGTTAAAATATGTGATTATATTATGTTCTGGCCACATCGGGTGTGATGAGAGCTGAATAGTGATTATCCCGTCGTTCGACTGCTCTTGCAGATCGACGCCATTTATTGTGGCCAGACTGCAGACTGGACTATTGAATACTTTCTACGTCTGTGCAGCCACCATGAGTCACCAAGTTCTACGTGCTAGTAGGCGCGCCGCACGTATTTTTCATTCCTGCCATTATTGCAAGGAAACGAGTAATAGAGAGATTCTAGTTATTCATTCACAACAATGTGCGCCGAAGACGGTGCAAATTACGAACATAACTGCGTAGCCCGTTAATGGCCTTCAGATGCAGACCATACGTCAAACAGCGTTGTTGAATAGAAGGGAGCAAGAAGAAGCAGTTGTACACAAGGTTTTTTTAGGGGCGAAGCTCCTTAGGGCGTACGCTAGTCCGGCGTCGTAGTCGTCGTCGTAGTCGTCGTTGTCGTCCTCGTCGTAGTAGCCACCTCTAGGTCTCAGAATGATCACTAGATGGTGCTGCGGTGCCATCTAGTGATCGACCACATGCAACCCACAACCATCCGAGGAACCTGCATCGATCTCGTCTTTGCAAACTTCCCACTACGGCCCATCCAAGAACCCCTATCCTTTCACTTTACCGACCATAAAGCAGTTATAATGAAGGGTGAACGAAAGCCACGTCTAGCTACCATTTACGAACAATAAAATCATTTCGTGTATATATACAGTGTTTGTCTCGTCTTTCATGATGTACTGGGTGAAATTCACAGGAAGATTCACGGTTTACCGATGAATTTCCGGAGCTTCGCCCACTCATTATCATTCACTCCGTGGATATGCGTGGATTTTTTAGGGGCGAAGGTCCACTTAGTCTAACCTTGTCCCGCGTCAGGCGTAACCGGCAGTATCTCCCGAACAGTATAATAGATGGCGCTGTCTCATAGAAGTACATACAAACTGCAGTTGAGTGATGATATTCTAGATGGCGCTGTACCGCTACTCTCCGACTGGCTGCTGCGCGGGCTGTGCCTGGGTGCGCGGGGAACGAGTGCCTTTCTCAGTCTCCTGGATCGTCGCCGTACGTGTCGGATCGTTGGTGGGGCATGGACGATGCGAAGCGGCGGGCGCGGAGTGCCGCGGCGGCTCGTGCTCGTCGCCAGGATCCCGCGGTGCGAGCCCGAGAAGCGGCGGCGAAGCGAGCGCGGCGCCTGGCGGATCCTGAGACGGTGCGCGCCAATGACGCCGCGGCGCAACGTGCACTCCGAGCAGCGGACCCCGAAAGGCGAGCCCGAGAAGCGGCGGCGAAGCGAGCGCGGCGCCTGGCAGACCTTGATGGTGCTCGTGCGCGGGAAGCGGCGACCAAGCGGCGCCAGCGGTCTCACATTCAAGGAGCCGACGCGCGGTTCGAGCGGGAATTTCTCGCTCATTCGTTTGGCCACAGTTGCGACGTGTGTGATCGACTTTGGTTCGATAATAACCTCACCGCGGTTTCTGGCATCAGGAACGAGCAGAATCGGGCCGCCGCCATCGCCGTGCTCCGCCGCGAGTTTCCCGGTGGCGAGCTTCGCCCACCTCACCATCATTCACCTCGTGGATATGCTGTGATTTTTTTTTTGTTTTAAAAATCGCTAAGTTCAATTGGAGGATATAATTGTGTTGAAGGAGCCCAAAATGCACCATTGCTTCATGGTATGGAGAAACACATAAACACTTAACACCGCCTTCTTACATCCGAACTGTTTATAATGCTGTAAGAATTCATTGTCTGAACTATGAATAGAGAGCAGCCAAATAAAAATTTAACCAGTTTTAGTAATGCAGTACTTCTCTCGAAAACTACGCCGATCTATAGATGTGCCCTGCATAAAGCTTTAGAGTCGTGTTTCTTTGCATGGTTGGCGTGCTTTTTGTGTATTTGTGCTGAAGCAACACAATCGAAAAAGAATAAAGGAATAAGTGACGACATTGACTCAAGTGAAAAAGCACACCATTATGTTTACTACCAAAATTTGCACTTGTTTCGCGGATTCATTGGTGTTCCTGCCGCACAGTTAAACGCACGGGAGAACTCCGGCATGTTCATAAGGGGCACTATACATCTTGAGCGGGCTGGTGCGTAGCGACCGTTTGGTAAGCTGCTGTGCTTATCGCACCATTTCAAACAATGGCTTATGAAGAAGAGCTGCTCTGATGACGTGTTCAGGCCAGCTAGTGTCTCACTCTTGTATTTCGCGGGTAACGAAGAGTAGGCTGCATAGGCAACCATGGTTCCCACAAGGTCACACAGGTTTTCAGAGTCCGTCGTCTCATTCAACGTGTCGTCGTGGTGACTTAGGGAGAGCTGCAATAGGGGACACATCATCAATAACATTGCTTAATGAACTGGTAGTTTGTTCGGAATAGACAAAGAGGATAAAAGGGGCTCCTCCAGTTGTCACAAATTAAAAGTAGAGCGCGAAAGACTGGACCAAGAAGACAAGTAGACGGGACGGGCGCTCAGTACCAACTGATTTTACCATGAAAGGATTCCATAATAAAATCCTTTCATAATAAAATCAGTTGGTAGTGAGCGCCCGTCCCGTCTACTTATCTTCTTTGTCCAGTCTTTCGCGCTCTACTTTTAATTTATGACTATGCACCAACTCGCCCAGCAACGTATTTTATTAAGCTCCTCCAGTTGCTTCGAGAATTAACGGTGATGCTACTCCTGGACACCGTTTGATGAAATTTCTTTTGTTTTCTACACATCGGGGACATAACGCCGAAAAATCGTGGTGCTTGAATAGCTGAGCGTAGCTGTATGCTCCAGTATAGCTGCAAATGTAGGGATGGACGTTGAAAACCTAATTGCCATGGGCTGTTTACAAATATTCTTGCAAGGAATAGTTGCATCATATCACTTTTGTGAACCTCTTAAGATCGTCATCATCACTCTCAGTTTAAAATTTTCACTCGCCTGTTCTTCCATTAAAATGACTCTCTATTTACATCTCCTATGAATATGTAGACGGATATTTATTTTAGGAGAGAATGTCTTGTGTGACAATACAGTGTGACGCCTTAGGAAGCTCGAGCCGCTGACCGTTGTGCAAGATTGCATGAACAACAACATTGCACAAATAAAAGCCAAGATGCGACATCCCTATTTTACCATTGGAGAATTGCGAAGAAAACTCTAGCAATATCGTCATTCATGTCTCAGTACCTACATAAAGAAGTAAAATATCATCGTACTAGCGAGACTCCGTTAAAATGAACATGCACATTCACCTTTTTGAGGCGACCCACCAAGTTATCGGTAAATCACAGAACTAAAGGCGTGGAAGTGCCGCCGTGATGGTACAAGGGTTACGGCAATCGACTGCTGCCTCGAAGCTCGAGGGTTCCATACCGGCTGCAGCGGTAGCACTTAGATGGAGTCAGTACGCTAGAAGCGCGAGTACTTATTTAGGTGCACGTTAAGGAACCCCAGATTGTTGAAATTTCCGGACCCTTTGTCTACAGCGTGCGTCGTAATAGACAAATGTTTCCCTTGTTCCGGTGCGCTCATTCGTTTTGTGTGTGTGTGCGTCATGTCGATAACGTGATCATAAAAAATAACAGCGCAAAAAACGACGGACTAACACACAGAGACAAACGAGCGCTGACTTCCAACTGCTTTATTTTCTGAGAGACACAGAATTTATAGCGCTGACACATCACAAGAAACATGGTCACTACATGCGCAGAAACTCCTTTTCTTTATCAAGGAGAGCAATCGACGGAGTGCTAACGCACTGATCATCCAACTTGTCAATCAAGTCCGCTTCTATAATCTCGCGCGTGATCTGCTCCCGGTTTTTAGACACGACACTCGACTTGGCATACAACGGAACACACCCGCAGCGAGAACAATGATGAGCTAGGTTACCTTGTTTATATTTTTCTACATTGTACTTGTGTTCAGCTAATCTTGTATTAAGGCACCTGCCCGTCTGTCCTATGTACAATTTGCCTCACGATAATGGTACACAATACACAACGTTCACTGTACACTGGACAAACTTAATCTTGTGCTCAACAGTACATGCTGAAACTTTTTTGCGGTTCGAATCAGTGATCCTGCAAATCTTGGACAACTTGTCAGGTGCTGAAAACGCAACACGAACATTAGCTCGCTGAGCCATTTTTTTTCAGATTATGGGAAATAGTATGCAAATACGGAACTACTGCAGTTTTTCGTTTTTCTGCAGGTGCCCTGCAAGTCGATTGCTGGGACCTTTGCTCATTTCTGAGTAACCCCTTCAAGTACAGAGGTTAACAAAAACTTGGGGAACCCCGCGTCTGTTAGGCGAAGGGCTTGCCTGTTAAGGCTCTCTTTCATTGCATGAGAACATGATTTTTTGAGCGCATTAGTAAAACATAGCTTAGCTATGCTTCGCTTGACGAGTTTCGAATGCGCGGAATCATACTGAAGCAGTGGTTTGTTTGCGCGCGGTTCATATATCCAACACGTGTGTTCGTCAGTAAATGTTAGTTTCAGGTCTAGAAATCTGATAGTGCTGTCTGCTACCGTTTCGTGCGTGATCACCAGTGGATGCAGAACCTCCTGAAAGATAGTCAGAACCTGTGCTACGTCGGCCTTCCTGGAAGCACTGGCGTCAAATAAAATCAAATAATCGTCTACAAATCTAAAAACATCAACCGCGTTCGTGCTCTTTACGCGCAAAGAAATCTGCTTGTCCAGTAACGCTAAAACTATGTCGCTAAGTATGGGTGCAAGACAGGACCCAATGCATACTCCTTGCTTCTGGATATAAAGGCAGTCCTCCCAACTTACGTACGTCGCGTGCAGGTAAAAAAGCGAGTAGCTCTAAAAAATTGCTGACAGAAAGCCCAGTGGTGTTCTGAAAATGAACGGTGCCAACCTTGCGCCCATACTTAGCGACATAGTTTTAGCGTCACTGGACAAGCAGATTTCTTTGCGCGTAAAGAGCAGATTTCTTCCAAGTAGGTTTATATATGCTTCGTCGATGCCCTGATCCCGCAGTGCCTGCATGACTGCTGATAACTCGACCAAATCAAATGCCTTCTCGTAATCTATGAAGGCTATCTGTAGGGGTTGGTTCTATTCCACGCATTTTTCTATCACCTGATTGATAGTATGAATATGGTCTATTGTTGAGTAGCCTGTATGAAATCCTGCTTGATCCTTTAGTTGAGTGAACTCTAATGTCAGTATTTGTATTAGCTATTATTTTTGCAAATAGCTTGTAGACAACGGACAGTAAGCTGATCGGCTTGTATTGTTGAAGTCCCTGACGTCCCCTTTCTTTGTTGCAATTTGTCAGCCAACATGATGTGATTAAGATGAATCACATCACATTGGCTGACAAATTACAACTGAGCGCTACAGTACGCGTTAAGGCTACATGGATCGGCACTGACTAGTGATGGCTTTTTCCGCTGCCAACCATCATCACGCGAAGTGCTGTTGAAGTAAGTTAGACCTTGCATAGCCTGTTTATGGTTGGCAAGGCGCGCCTTTTGGAGCAACTTAGCTGGCACCAGAACTCAGATGCGAAGAGGGTTTTCCGCTCAATGGACTCATTATTCCATGCTCCATTTATTATGATACACGAATATTAGCGCCGCGTGACGAATCGCCATATGCAATCTTTCGCTCACTAGGGTGACAGTGAAAGCAGCATCAATTCGTAACTTGACATTTCTGAGCATTTATCCTGTTGCTCTGCCTTCACCTATTAACCTTGGTAGTTTGGGAACGTTGTCAACAACAGAAAGCTACAGAAATGCTGCGGCTTAGTCATGTAGGTGGTTCTTCACACTCACTGTTTCCACTATTGCTGGAACAGCCTTTCCAATGCGTTGTGGATGAGACGTTGTGGAGGAAAATAACAGCAAAATAACACTGAGGCGCTTTGTGCCTTTCAGAGAATTAAAGATTCAGCATTCTATCCTCATATGTTAGTATATTAGCTCGCGCATATAAGTATCACACACCAAACGCAAAAACCAAGATGTCCATATGGGTCTTTGGGACGATTTTCTGTTTTGTCAGGGCATATTCTTCTGCGACACGAATTTTTTAGATGTGAAGCATCTTATGGCGAAGCTTAATCCGGTGGTGGTGGTGGTGGTGGTGGTGGTGTGCCGGCGTGACCACCCTTACTGCGCATGCGCAAACCCTTTCAAAAAAATAAAAATAAAAAACCTCCTCTCCCCCTCTCTCTCCTCTAGGCATCCCTCCTGTGTCCAGTCGGAGTATTCTGTCTCTCATTGCCCATTAGCAGCGATTGGCATGTTCCAGTAGGAAACACTGCTCCATCACTGCATGCTTTGCGCCTCCCCAGTTCTCTCTTCGGTACGCTACGATGAGCGCCAGCGTCAACGCCACCGCCAGTGTAAGCGTTAGCGCCCACTGCTTCACATCTACACATGGTTCCCTTTAGCGGGAGATGGTGTAATTTTTTTCATAAATTATCAGCTGAGCTACCGGTCTGACGCAACCGGGATGAGGGATTTCCTGTGCGCCCGGTGCGCTAACTTTCCCTTTCTCCTAGATCGGTGTCTTGAATACGAGTGATTATTATATCACATTTCGTGCGTTTACTTACGATCTTTGAAAATCGGGCATGCCATAAATTGCACCGCCCTACAAGCATTTCATTTAAAAACGCCCCACAAAGAACTACTTAAAAATTTAATTTACGAATGTTTGTAAATTATTTATGTGAATAATAACTTTAGATGCGGCAAAAGCTTTCTGATTTGGCGTAGATTTCGTTGGAGCATAGGACAGGAGCCTCACTATCATAGCATTATAAACAATCTGTATTTCCATGTTCGCCTCGGTGGATCAGTGGCTAGGGTGCTCGGCTGTTGACCCGAAGGTCGTGGGCTCGATCCCGGCGACTGCGGTCACATTTCGATGGAGCCGAATAGGGTACAGGCCCGTGTACTGTGCGGTGTCAGTGCACGTTAAAGAACACCAGATGATCGAAATTTCCGGAGACCTCCACTATGGCGTTCCTGATAATCATATCGTCGTTTTGGGACGTAAAACCCCAAGTATTATTATAATTAATCTGTATTTCTTTATTGTCTAAAAAGGTAAGAAGGTAAGGGTTATTTACTCACAACAGATTTATGCGATCTCCGCAAACAGGACTGCCCTTTTAGTGTATTCCGGTCGAAAGCTCTCCGTCCACCAGTAATCATCGTCATTGTGACCTACGTCAAATGCGTGCATGAATTCGTGGCCTATCATCTGCAATAAGGGAAAACAGTCAGAGATAGGGGAAAAAATGTCACTTTCACCGTAAGGGCGAAGGAGTTAATGTCTGCGATAGCAACGAATTTGCATATTGTACGAAGCGAGGCATGGAGCCGACTCCTTAAGGATTCGGTCTGGCATGACTCCAGAAAAATGCTGGCGTAAAGGAATACGGCCGCTGCAGCGCGCACAGTGGTTGTAGGGCTAGTTCAAAGCGAAGTACGCAGAGGCAGCACATCAGGTATAAAGGCACGTGCCTTTGTTTATCTGTATCCAGAGAGCCAACGCGAACACACCTGTTTTTAAAAAGATTGCACTAGCTGCTTCAGCGACGCATCCCCGCCACCGGCACCCCTTCATGCTCCTGCGCCAGACAGAGCCAGCCGGTGCGTTTAATTTCTGCTTCAGCCACACGCGTCTGGTTGACGCAGAGAAGATTGACCATCGCATCAACTTTTATAGATCTTTTATAGACCTCGATAAAAGATAGGATTACCATATCAGACACGGCTGCTCACCGTCAAGCCTGCAATCGAAAGAGCATCAGTTATTCGAAAACGGCGCAAGCAAATACGTTTGTGATCCGCGCACCTTCGAAAACCGAATTACTCTACACCCCATTCCCGCGCACTTGCTGGCACCGCATTTTAAATGCGAAGCATTTCTTTGCGTACTGTAAGCACTTCTGCGTTTCTATCTACGTATCTATCTATCTATCTATCTATCTATCTATCTATCTATCTATCTATCTATCTATCTATCTATCTATCTATCTATCTATCTATCTATCTAGCCGCCTATGTCTGGGTATTCTCGTGATGGCCTCCTTAACTTGGGGTAGACAAAAGCATGCGTGGGAGGGTAAGAGGTATTGACGAATATGTCTGGGTGGTCATGACGTGAATAACGTCAAAATCCCGTCGCGTACGTCGTCAAACTCACTTCTCCAGACACGTGTGGCTCATACACGTATACCACGGGCCGCGGAAGGCGGGTATGCGCCACCGGACTTGGACAATTTATATCTACCCAGGAAGAGCGAGAACAGGCATTGGTAACTTAAATGCGAGAGCGTTAAGAGAAACTGACATCGGTGGCGTTGACACTGGTAATTTACAGGCGACAGCGTTAAGAAAAACGGACATCGGTGGCGTTGACGCCAGGAATACAAAGAATAGAAATGAGAGCCCCGCATGGAATCGAACCCAGGCTTTCTGCGTGGCAATCAAGCATTCTACCACAGATCCACGTCAGGTTTCGAAACTGCTTTGGCAGAACACCCTATGCAGGCATAATGTTGGTGAAACGTATATTGTGGTTGCAGTGCTGGCTATCTAATTTTATAAACATTACATACGTACTATGACGAAGGAGTCATGTCGGGTTAACGCCAGTTGTATAATTAAGCGCCATCCACTGTAGACGGTTTACGTTAGCGCTATCCAGTGCTACCATCCTTGCAAGCACAAGCTCTACATATCAGCTTACGGCTTCTGGTGTTGGCAATACTCATGTTTCTGTTGCCATCGTTACACAACTGTAAACAGCTGGTTATATGAAACATATGCGACTCTTCAACGTGTCTGTGCGTGCAACATTTGTACATATCTTTAGCGTCATTTCATATCGTTTCGCTCAATAAAAATTACAACCCAGTCACCTAACCTCCGGATGCTTCGCATAACATCGATTCCCATGGTACTTGGGATCTGCCTAATTTTTTTCATGAACAATGTCGCGACCTCCGAAATCTCGAACTGACATAATATTAGCTTAATACCGATAGTTGATATTCCTGCTGTCATTCATTTCCTCCTTCACTCACGGCATGGACAGTGATACCTGCAGTCCTTGCTTTCGGGCGTCACTTAATGATCCCTGACGGTATATATCAGTTGTACTATCATACTCGTGTAGCATCTCATGACGGGCTTTATATAAGTGTGTCGAAATACAGGATGTAATTAGAACATGTCGTTCTGTGTACCTTGAACTGCTTTTCAGAACGATTTTCCTGTCTGTAGTTTGGGTGTCCACATCTGCTTATTCGACCTGTGTCCACTATAGCATTGGTTCTGCACGGAGCTCAGAATATTGCTATACGCAGCGCGCGCGATGTATAACGAAAAAAAGAGAGAGAAGTGCTTACCATTCCAAGGCCCCCCATAGTTCAGTGAGATTGGGCCATACAGGTACAAGAACGGGTGATGCATTATGGCAGATGTTACAACAATACCTTCTTCGTGTGGCCAATAATAGGTGTTGACATCGGTATCATCGTACAGGACTGTCTTTTGGTCACGCCAAGCAAGGGGAGTGTTGAGGGAAAGGTACTTGATCCAAGTGGGGAATAGTCGGTCTAGTGGTACGTCCGGATAAGGCTCTGCGGCAAGCGATCAACAACAAATGCTTGCTCTATAATGGTTTACTTGCTATACGAACTCTTCTTGTGCAAAACCTACGATATTATTGTGATGAAAAAGAAGGGAAGAAAAACAGAACTGACATAATTAGTGTTGACTCATAACAGCGAATGTTGACCACCATTTAGTATTGGAGACATGTGAACATTCCGTGAACATCGGAAGAATTCCGTGAAACATGGTTTTATGAGCACGCTTGATGACGGGACACAGCAATAAATAAAAGTCGTGTCCTAGTAAGCACCGGTTAAAACAATGTTCCGTAGAGCTAGTTGCTAACTAGCCCAGTTTAGTTGTTTAGTAAACCTGCTTCCCGAAAGAAAAAAACGCGGCATGATTAGGTAACCCGGGTTCACATTCACATAAAGTAAAATGTCTCTTTTTATAAATGTGCGCTCATTTATGAAAATAGAAACTACTCTTTAAGTGCTAGTTGATAAGCCATTACTGCTAGAGCTTAATCTGTGAGCCTTCCGGAGGATATTCCCGGAAGGTAGAACGTCAACAGGATACTAAGGCTGCTTTCTTTGAATTGATTACCCCTTGGTAACAAACGTACCAATATTTGATTTGTCGGTTTATGTGGTTCAATGTCCCAAATCTTATCAATAGGCATTTTATAAGCCTATTCAGAAAACACACCAAAGTGTGTTCAGAGGTTAGTGAATAGAAGGCACTGGCTTTCGCTTGATTCAAGGAAATACTGTTATATGGCATAGCTAAATTCCTCCATTGATCAAAGCAGAGCAAGTTTTTTCACTGCAGGCTGTTGATTCAGCAGAAAGAACTTAGCACAGCCAAAGAAGCAAATACAAATTGCATATTTCTTTGTTTTCCGTTTCGATGACCTTCATAAAAAAGTCCATACATCCCCACGAAGTGAATCATGACGAGTGGACGAAGCTTTGGGTATCGTATGGGTGAGTAACCGTACGTTGCCCGAGCGTTGTCCCATATTGGCCTCGAGGAGTTACGGAGTCGCCCTCTATCGGGCGCGCCTCGATTGCGTGCTAGGCAGGATACCGCCCCACGCTCCCCATAAGACTTGCTGTCGGCGCTCCACAAAACACCTCGCGGAAGTGCCGAGCCTCGACAACCTTCGCCCCATATCGCTAACGTCGCGTGTCGGCAAGACCATGGAGCACGCTCTGCTTAACCGCTGGCAAGCCCATCTAGAGCAGAAAGGGGCGTATCCATCGTCAATCATCGGATTCCGCCCACAGCTATCCACACAAGACGCCATGATTCAGTTGAAACACCACGTGCTCGATGGCAAGACGAGTGGCACCAGGGCAATTCTTGGCCTCGACCTCGAGAGCGCATTCGATAAAATCGCGCACTCGGCAATATTGCACCAAATTTCACGGCAAAACCTCGGTTTACGCGCGTATAACTACGTGAAAGATTTTTTGACGGACAGACGAGCCGTTCTAGTTGCAGGAGACCTCCAGCTAGAAGAGCATACGCTGGGAAGCACCGGCACCCCGCAGGGCTCGGTCATCTCGCCTACGCTTTTTAACCTGGTCATGATCGGGCTCGCGGAAAAACTGCAAGAATTGGAAGAAGTCCGGCACACAATATACGCTGACGATATTACCATCTGGGTGCACCGAGGCAGCGATGGTGACATCGAAATGGCGCTACAACTAGCAATAGACACAATAGAGGAATATCTCGTTGGAACGGGACTACGATGCTCGCCGAAAAAGTCCGAACTCCTACTCTACCGCCCCACTAAAAGAGGTAGACCACTCGGGGCCGCAGGAATAGCGGCGACAACCAGGCGAGAATACGAAGAGATCAGGCTACGCACGAGCAATGGATCAACGATCCCGATAGTAAAAAGAATAAGGGTCCTCGGCATGATAATCGAGGCCAACGGTGTTAATGGCGAGACGATCGCTAAACTAAAGCACAAAACGACTAACGCCATGAGACTTCTTAAGAGGGTCACTAGCAGAAGAAACGGAATGAGAGAAGAGAGCCTCATACGACTTATACACTCTTTCGTCATGTGCCACATTGCGTACGTCGCGGCATTCCACAACTGGTACAAAGCAGAAGAAGCCAAGATCAATGTCCTCATCCGCCGGGTGTACAAGGTAGCACTGGGTCTACCCGAGTCCACCAGCACGCACCTGTTGCTTGAACTTGGAGTTCACAACACGCTCAACGAAATCGCTGAGGCGCAGCGCACTTCACAGCTGGAAAGACTATCGGGCACGACAGCGGGACGTCAGATTATGGAAACTCTCGGCATCCGTTACCACACCGAACAAGGTCAGAAAGTAGCTGTTCCAGACGCGATCAGACAAACGCTAAGGGTTGATCCGATTCCACGGAACGTTCACCCGGAACACAACCGGGGCAGAAGAGTGGCCAGGGCAAGAACTCTCCTGCACACTTACGGGGACGAAATGGGGACGCGGTTCGTTGACGCCGCTGAATACGCAGAACGCTCGCGCTTCGCGGTCACGATCGTCGATTGGAAAGGCCAAGTGAGAATATCGGCAAGTATACCGTGCGAGTACGCACAAGAAGCGGAGGAAGTCGCGGTGGCGCTCGCGCTCACGGATCCGACATGCACGACTGTCCTCTGCGACTCGAGGCAAGCAGTCAGAAACTTCGCCAAAGGATGGATCTCGCAACGAGCGGCCAGAGTCCTGCGCAATAGCAAAGTCCAGAGTGAGGTAGAGCTTCAAACCAGGATCTTGTGGTTCCCGGCTCACATGGGAGAGGTATCCGAGACGTACCGCAACTTAAACGAGACGGCACACGCCAAGGCGCGCGAGCTCACGAACCGCGCCGGCGACCGTCGTCTATGGGGCAACACCAAAGACCGTTTGACGAGCTACAACGAAATTACCAAGTCCTTCTACCTGGCCCGCCGAACCTTCCCTCCACCCAGCGACAAGCTTAAGAGGACGCAGGCGGCGGCCCTGCGACAACTGCAGACGCGCACGTACCCCAACCCCGCATTGTATAACAGACTCTACCCTAAAACTTACCCGACAAATCTAGGCAACGCCTGCCGTATTGAGGTAGCCACATTAACCCACATGCTCTGGGATTGTACAAAAAACCCACAAGGTGCTATTTCCGGAACCCTTCCGCCGCAGCCCCAGTCTCGGCGACCAACTTTGGGCCGTCCAGCAGGCCCGCGAGGCGGCGGTGAGGCAAGGCCTCGACGTCCCCACGTCGGAGACCTAAGGCCCGGTCGGCGAAAGCTCTGCCGGACTAACAATAAAGTTGTTACCAACCAATGGTTTCGCTTTCGCTACGAGCGTGTTTTGGCGCCGTGCCGTGAACTTTAGGCCGCAAAATATGAGAATTTGTGAGTACACAGAAACCATAGTTGCGCGGACGCTATCAGAGCAGTTAATTTTTTTTCTTTTTTATTTTTTTTTTGTTACAACTACGACTGCGGCGCGCCTATGGCAACTTGTGATGTCCCGTCCCGACGAGTCGACGACTCAACGTTTTTTTTTTCCAGTCAAAATTAATGTATGTTTCAATGTCTTTTGACATGTTGCCTCGCACTGCATACAGATCGGTCTTCTAAGCGAGCAATCGCCGCTGATCCTGTTATTTCAGTGTGTTCGTTTCGTTTGCTGGTCTCCAAAAAGCGTGAGAAAATGCGATGCCGTTTTTAATATGTTGCTTAATTATCGTTCCCTTTGCATTCCACTGAACTTGCCGCTCTCTGCCATAAACAAATTCATAGACCAAAGCTTCACCACTTCGATATTGCTGATGGAAGGAGAAGTGGTCTACGAGGCCATCTAGTAGCATACAACGCCAAGGAAACGAATGAAAATACAGTGACGTTCGCCGCACTTGTTCTGCAAACGTCGGTGGGAACAAAAAAAAAACAGAAAAAAACGACCGACCTGAACTTGATACAGCGGTGAAACGAAAGAGAAGTTATTGCAGCAACCTGCAGCTGCAAAGCAGGGTAACAAAACGTAAAGAGTGAAATGCAAAATTTTAATGCCCAGCATAATTTGGCGAGTTACCCAGCAATTAGGGAAGTGTTTTATATAGTGCTATAGTTAGCGTGTTTTATATAGTGCTGCCACAATCATGATTGATGTTCGTCTGTGGTTAACCTTTTGTTCATTCACACAAACACACACGTTTCGACTATAGCAACGCTTTTCTATATACCTTGACAGCGCACAGTGAGAGTCGAAGACAAAGCTACGTCTGAGGGTCCATAATGTGTACGTTGAAGTCGCGACTAGTATAAAGGGTTTGTGCTTGTAGGGGTTTTATATTGTTCTGTCAGAATTTCGATTGATAATAGTCTATTGTTAAATCTTTTCTGGTGTCTCACATATGTTTCGACTAGCCTTGACAGCTAACATCGTGCACAGACAAGCCTCGCCCTTAAGGCGCATCGCGCCTTAAACCATTTTTTTTGTTTCTGTGGTTTCATCCTATCTTTACTTGCGTTATGTAATTCATACGAATTATTGGGTTATGATACGCAGTACGTCACAGTGTGGAACCTCTGAATATTCTTTGCCATCTGGTGTGGTTTAACGTCCAACTAAATATCGCGCAAGGGAATTCATGCAGTTCGATCGAAATAAAATTGTGCACCCTCGGCCGCGAGTGAAACCCGCTCACCTGCCATAAGCTTCCTAATACCTTACCTGCTAAGGTAGTCTGCAAGTAAGTTATTTTATTCTTAGGGGTTATGCACACTATATTTTACGCTCATTTCAGTTTATTAGATCAAATTTCTTAACGCATATACAGATAAACAGCCGCATCTATGCAGAAGTCAAAGCAGATACATGATGTTAAGGAATTTGATCTAATCATGCACCCGTTGTAAGTTGAGCGCTGTGTTTGTTTCATTCCTGTGTCCCCGTCATTATTTGCGCCTTGTGTTTAGGTCATAAAGTATGCTTGCGTCTATTATGACAAGCTTTATTGTCGTAATACGCACAAACATGGGTTTTTTTGTATTGAACTATTTTTGCCTGCATGAATGTGTGTTTGTGCGTTCATACATTCCAGACATCTAAAACATACTTAGTGTGTTCGCATTTTTTCGTGTGCAGATATCATTTCATCTTAGTATCGGAGTATCAAAAACAAGTATATTGATAAATGCTTTATTTTTTGTCAAGAAAATTAAAGAAGCTGGGAGAAAAAGCTGAGAAGCAGCCTGACTAGCCTCCGACCCCACCCCACCCCAAAAAAGTACACTTTGGCGAGTTTTAATCATTGCAAATCAACAGCTTCATTAATAGGGTAAATGAAGAGAAAGTCTCAAGAAATGAAAAGATGAAGAAACAGGATTATGAACAACAATGTAAAGCATATTCATTGGAAATAAAAGTAATCAGAACCCATTGCAGCTACTTATGACGCAAAATTAAACACCGAATTTCGGAGAATTGGAAATTTACTAGAAACAAACTCCGAAAAACGCCCTCCGAATTTCAAGAAAAATTAACTCCATGAACAGACAGCCCTACTTAAAACATGAAGAAAAAGCGCCGATGCTGATTTTTACTATGGTATAGCGGTAGCTTGGCGGACTCGCAATCTGAGGTGTGTGTAGAAGTCGTGGGTTCAAATCTCACTCGACCATGTTTTTTGAATGCGAAGCATTTCTTTGCGTACTGTAAGCACCGTTGCGTTTCTATCTATCTATCTATCTATCTATCTATCTATCTATCTAGCCGCCTACGTCTGTCTGCTCTCGCGATCGCCTCCTTAACTTGGGGTAGACCAAAATTTGTATGGGCAGATAAGAGGTATTGACGAATATGTCTAGCTGGTCATGACATGAATAACGTGAAAATCCTGTCGCCTACGTCATCAAACCCTTTCCTGCAGACACGTGTGGCACATACCCGTACGCCACGGGCTGCGGTATGCGGGTATGCGCCACAAGTGCGACAATTTATATCTTCCCAGGAACGGTGAGGACAGACATTAGTAATTTAAATGCGAGACCATTAAGAAAATCTGACGTCGGCAGCGTTGACCCGACGAATGCAAATAATAAATATCAGGGTCCCAGCAGGAATCGAACCCCAGCAGTCTGCGTGGCAATCAAGTATTCTACCTCAGAGCCACGCCGGGTCTCGGAACTACTTTAGAATAAGACCCTACTCTATGCAGGGGTAATATTCGTGAAACGTCAATGGTGGTTGCAGTGCTGACTATCTAATTTTTTAAAACATTACATATGTACTCCTGTGAGGCAGGCGTCATGTCGGGTTAACATCAATTGTATACTTAAGCGCCGTCCACTGAAGTTGGTCCACGAAGCGCTATCAAGGGCTACCATGCTCGCAAAGCACAAGTGCTACATATCAGCTTACCGCTTCTGGTGTTGGTAATCCCCATGTTTCTGTTGGCATCGTTACGCAAGTGTAGACAACTGGTTATATGAAAGATTTGCGACTGTTCGACATACGTCTGTGCGTACAACATTTGTACGCACAGACACATTTTTATTGAACGTTTCGTTCAATAAAAAGCCCCCACCTCCCCGAAGGGAATCGTGAGGAAATGCGAATGCATTTCGCGCGCGCTTCACTCCATTTATATATGGTGGTTGTGGTTCGAAGAAGGAAAAGGCGCCTAATTTCTGCAGCCCGGTCGGGAGCACGGCGCAGCGCCTTTTTTTTTTGCTTTTTCTTGTTTTTTAAATTTTTTTTATTTATTTTTTTAAATTTTTTTTTCATATATAGCTCCGCCGCACACCGCTTTTAGTTAACGCGCACGCTGCGAATTTTTATTGTTCAACAACGCACAGGAGAAATCTCCCACCGGCACCACCTTGGAGGTCAAGATTCATTGCCATATATACGGGGTGGCCAGTGAACGGTTGTGCAGCGCGAGCAGTCGGTTTTTTCAACCAAGAAACTCGCTAGCAGACGCTGCCTGTGTCGGCGTCGCGAGGCGAGAGAGGGAGAGGGGGGGGAGCGTAGGAGAGAGAGAGGAGGGGCGCGCATGCGCAGTGGGAGTGTGGACGCTGCGGGCAGAGATGCCTAGAGAAGAGAGGGGGGGAGCGTAGGAGAGGAGAAGAGAGGTGGGACGCGCATGCGCAGTGGGGAGTGTGGACGGCGCGGGCAGGGATGCCTAGAGGAGAGAGGGGGGGAGCGTAGCAGGGGAGAGAGGAGGGGAGGCGCATGCGCAGTGAGGGTGTGGTTGCCGCGGGGAGGGATGCCTAGGGGAGAGAGAGGGAGAGAGGAGGTTTTTTTTATTTTTATTTTTTTTTGAAAGGGTTTGCGCATGCGCAGTAAGGGCGGTCACGCCGTACACCACCACCACCGGATTAAGCTTCGCCATAAGATGCTTCACATCTAACACCTGCCGGCGCGCACACCTCCTCAACCTATCCTCCTCCTCCTCCTCCGCGGACAACGCCGCACAACGCCAACGCCGCACAACGCCAACGCCGGATGCCTGACATAGCCCGAATATGAAATGCATTCGCATTTAAAATCTTACAACTCAGTCACCTTGCCTCCGCATGCTTCGCATAACTTCGATTCCAAGGCGCTTGGGATCTCCCACATCTTTTTTCAATTTTTTTTTATTGTAGTAGTGCACGTTATGTAGTAATTATTATGGTCAAAACCAATTCTAAAGTTCAATTTTGGCCTGAGTTCTGCTATGTTTTTCTTGAGGTGTGCTACCTACTACTGCCTTCGGGGGGGGTCATGCTACATTGTTTCGGCCAGAGCTACGTTACTCTGTGGAAGCGGAACACTTTAACCCTTTCTCGGGGGATTGCTATAATCTGTCTCAAAAGGAGGTGATTTACACTGAAAAAGAGACTTAAATACGGGACAAGAAAATAAACTCCCAAAAAGGAGTGCCCGGAATTCTCTTAGTTCATAGCCCCTTCAGTCGCGAATTATGACGCAATGTCGACGAATGTGTGAAATTCACATAACAGAATTCTATGGCACTCAATATTACATTATTATTAAGAAAGAAAATTAAGTAATGCCTTGTTTTTAGTGAGTTTCAGCAATTAAATTTAATTTTTATGTAATTAAATACTTCATCATTCTGCAGTCAGTCGTGTTTCATTTTCACGTACAAAGAATGAAATGGAAGGCTACTGATGTGTGCACAATTAGTTCTTCGTTGCATCAAATTCGAGAAAAGCGAAGCGATACTTTTGAAGTTGGTTCAGCAACGCGGAACGTCGAACTACCCATCAAACATCGTTGTGCCTTCACCAAAGTGATCGGTTACGGTCATACGCAGCAGACTGAGCTTAAGTCCACTCATATTGACTATGAAGAACGGTTCAATTAATCGAATGAACAATTTTGTTCTCTTTTGACCACATGTTGACACAGCTGGAATAAACAAATTGCGTACACTGACATAGCCCCCTCCGCTGAACGGGTTAGAGTGGATCTGCAGTTATTGTTCTGCTTAGCCCTGGCGCATGAACCGTGTCAACGTTTCCATTAAAGTCAAGTGGCTCAGCTCAGTCTCTGACCGTGTAACACGGAGTGAGCAGCTATAGTCCGACACAAGACACGCACTCTAAGCATCGCGCACACCGCGTCCTCCAATAATTTGAAATGATCTGAAATGTAAGGAAGCAATACCTAAAAATTGTAGGTTCCTTTTGACAACCGTAGAATTATTTTGAAAACCGTGATTCACAAAACATCTTACCCCCCCTCCGCCGCTTCTTTCTTTTCGTTTTATTCATAGAATACCTCTTCTCTTTCACACAATTCGTCACGACGCCCCCCCCCCCCCCCCCCCCACCCCACCTACCGCTCTCCCGCGTCCACAGTTGCCCTCTCCCCCTCCTTTGTTCATATTGGAGGATAGGGTATGAAGCATATACACAATCAGTTATAGCCTTCAGGGAAGAGACATCCACTTGTTGAAACGTCGGCTCGAGCACACAACCCCTCTTTACGGATTTTTTTCGTAACCAAGTCTGCGAAAATAATCTCTTGTATATTTGTGGTCGCGCGAATACAGAGATGCCGCCGTTGCCGCACAGAAACGTATGCAATATTAACTAAGCTTCATGTTAGCCCTCGGTGCACATTGTCACACAACTTGCTGCGACCACATCTATATACAGTTATAACGCACAAATATTGATGAATACTGACTGTAAAGTTCTTCGATGTAGTCAGCGTCTAATCGCCGTCCTGGGCTCCCCACGTATACAGTTAGGTTGATCAACTCCCCCGATGCAAGCGCACGAAGTTTTGGAGTGAGCCAACTCGACGACTGCAAGGCCTCATCGAAGGCATTGCGGATTCGTGACACCATGTACTTTGTCTGGTACACCATGCGACGTGGAACCACTGTTCGGTAAAAAAATGGTATGGGACCGTTATACATGGAGCTTAGAGGAAAATAGCACTAAACAATTTGAAGACGAACCTCCTCTCCCCCCCCCCCCCCCTTCAAAAAAAGAAATTAACGCTTGTCACGGCTAGGATAACGTGGCCACAACAGTGCGACGCTATTCCCTGTCCTATAGCATCACTTTATTTTTATTGCACTGATGTTATCATGGAAAATACTTCTTTTCGGAAACTGCGATTTTCGGAAAACATGCCTAGATGTGACTGCAGCTTATAGGCACAACAAATAATTACCATTTATGGCTCACAAAAAAGGCAGTTTCACCGCAAGGGTGAAGCAATGAATGCGATAGCCACAAATCGTAGTGTTATAAGAAGTGAGGCTGTCAGCAAACTCTTTTGGATGCGATCTCCCGCAACTCCACAAAACGCTGGTGCAAGAGAATACGGCCACTCCAGGCACACTTATCGCACCATCTCTTCCCGCTGTGAGCGCAGCATGTAGAATGGTGTACGAGACGCCCGCTGACGGCTGCCGAGATGACCACGCGCGCCAGCGATGACCACGGTCGTAAAATCAAAGATCGCAATTGCTGCCCTAGGGCCCCTCCCCTCACGTCTTTTCACGCTCGTTAAAGATGTGCGGGGTGTTTCCTCTCTGCTTAAGCATTCGACAGCCGGTATACCAGGCGGGGGGGATCTTATCGCTTGGAGCTACGGAGATAGCATTTATATAGACACTCTCAGCTGGATTTCGCCGTCGGCACCGCCGTCGCTGTCATGTCCCGTATATTTATATGTATCTATATATTTATAACAGCCACTAAGAAAAACAATTGAGTAAAATGTTTCCGACACGCGGCTTCGAACGAGGGACCTCTCGCTCAGCAGTGCGCGGCGCTAACCGCTGAGCCACGAAAGCGCACGTCCTCCAACGTTAAAACGGCGAGCTATTTATATACAGCGAGTTTTCAGCGTGTTTTCTGCATTACCAGCGAGATGCCGCAACGGGCGCGTTCGAAGGGGTCTTAGCTCGGCGCTCCGCTCATCGCGACGCCCGCGCTCATCTCCCTCGCGCACTTTGCCCCGTGGGGGGTAGACGCCCGTTCGCGCACACGCTTATCTCACGGTGGGGGGAGAATGGGACTTTCGCCGGAAAGATTGCGTTGTAGTTACCGAGCGCACGAAGGTCACTACGCTCGCGGCAGTCCCCCCCGTTTGCGAAAAGAACACGCTTTTCAAGCGCAGCGAAGTAACATCCGTGACACTTGTTAGTTCGAGCTTGTCTGTACCTGTGCATACGTTTTGTGCGTCGTTTTTGTTTGCGCAGCGCGTTGAAGTGTCGAGCTGTGAACGTTGTTAGTTCTCTCTCGTCCTGTGCGTGTTGTTTTCGTGTGGCATGTGTGCGTGAGCAGCGCGCTGCACGTTTGATCTGCTTGCCATTCCTCGCTTGACATTACCAATTTGTTGCTAGCGCATTCATTGCTTCGCCTTGTGGCGAAACTGTGGCTTTTTATACTATGCAAAACTTTCTAACGCGCCTGTTTGCGTGCCTGGAATAGCCGAGTTGTTACGATACTCGCCTTGATATTGCGTGTACGCCTGTTCAAATCCCGCCTCTTGAATATTTTTTTTTCTGCGGAGAATTTGTCGCTTTCTTTAAATCTATTTCAGTCTATCTGTATTGTTCTGTCGCCCATCAGAGCTATCAGAATCGCGCGCTCAGCAAAATATGAAGAGGAGGAAGGACAGGACGAACATAACGCGTGCTTGTTGAAGATGATAATAATTTCTTGTGACTGAATGAAACAAACGGCTGGTATAAACAGCTCTGCTCATAAGATATAGTTTGGCTCTTTACATTCCTATTCCTGGAGTCATGAAGCAGCCCCCGGGTTTGTTGAAAAAACACATCGTGTGGAAAGTACACGTCTATGAACTGCTCAGCCAAATATTACAGACGTGCGCGCCGCGCAAAGGCTACAAGCGGAGCTCGAAGTTGCTGTGTTCTCAAGTGCCCTTTTTTTCAAACAGAGGTCGGTTCTCACTCTCGTCGGTGGGCGGGCGTCTGTCATCGGACGTCGCGTTTCTTTCATCGGACGTCGCAAAAGAATATTGGCCAATAGCCGACATAAATCGAGAGCGCTGTTTGGATCAGATGCGCTTGTTCCCGTTGAGACTGTGTTAAACAGTTGTTCTATTTAAATAAACAGGCTGAGATATGGCAAAAACTTCGTTGCAAGTTTACAAAAAGATGACTCACTTCCGGTATGGCAAACTGTCGTCAACTGTTGTCCGCGTACGTTCGAGCAAGCGCGCATGGAAGTTTGCTTGGAAGTTGAATAAAGCTCACATCTGCGGTTACGCTGACACGTTTTTCGACAAAACGTGCCAGATGTACGTTGCGATCCTGGGCGAAACGAATTAACTCTTCTTTTATGTTGTCACGAGCACTGACAGACAGAAATCTGCATTTCTAAACAAGTTGATGAAAACACAGGCCACCTGAGTCAGAGAGTAAAACCACTTCTTGCCGTTTTTGAAGTGTAGTGTAGCGGGTAGCGTCTCGGCTTCGCATTTGCAGTGTGCGTCGACGCAATGAGTCTGGCCGACTCATAACTTCTTTTACTCATTTTTTTTATCGCAGTGCTTGTGTTTTCGTCAGAAGTACGATCTGAACCTGACCAGAATTTTCAAAAGGAATATAAAAGCCCGATTTCGGCCCAAGAACGAGTGTGCCGCGCACCAGCGTCAAGCGTGCGTCGTGCAGTGTGCCAGCCTCCTTGTACCGTACGCTACACAGGTCAAGTAATTATGTATGACACTGGGACAGCACCACTGGGTTTTCCAATAGGGTAGCGCGTAGGGAGCGCATGCATCGTGGCACCTGCGGTCTTGAGGAAACGTGAGCGTATCTGCCAATTTATGCGACGCCAATGCTGTTGATACTACACCAGTGGCACCTGGCACATGGGATCAGCCTCCGCAGAATGAGACGACACAGAAAGCGTACAATGCAGCCACCTATATTGCCAACATATGGTGACAGCGAAGGATTGCGCTCAGCTTGCCCTTCGAGTTCATTTTGTTGGGAGCTAATAAAAATCGAGGCGATTCCCAATCATACCTGACTGCTTATTTCCTAGTAAAACGAGCAAAACTTGATACGATTTCGGGGTACCGTCTCGTGAAACGTCTTCCTTAATTACCTTCCTAGTCAGCTTGAGCAGTTCGCAGTGCGATATGCAGGCATTGGTTCAAACGGAAGAAAAGAAACACTGGCCCGCCAACAGCAAACGAGTGGCCACGCGTTCGCCTTCCAGGACAAAACGGCGGCTTGCGGTTACTTCACCGGCGCGTGCTCGAAGTGCCATGCAGTTTTTCCGAGTAGAGTCGCCGTGCCAGACCACACATTTACAGCAGCTACAGCACAGCGAGAAGCAGCCGACAGGAACTATGAGTTGCCAGCAGCAGCCGTCAGCAACGACATGTTACGCGGAAAGGAAACCACACAACATTGAGGCGAGGTGGCGTAATACACTAGGCGGGCGCCGCGAACGCCGCTGCCCTCTCCAGCGGAATGAAGGGACTTGAGGTAGAATGCATCATGGAAATATTGCGATCGCTGTATCTCTGGTCATACTTTGGCTTTTGGAAAAATTCTTTCGGCTATGTATATCTGGGAGGCGTCCGACTCATTCCAAGGTGTTTTTCACGCCAAGGGCGAGGGGGTGGTTCATGACCCCTTTCAACCTGCTAGCCACACCTATTTTTGCTGACACACACCTTAGCTGTTGGGACAAAGTATCTCACGTGCTGCGGCAAACTGGCTCACGAATCAGTTCCATATTTATTAACGGCTTTGCAACGTATTTCTGGACAACTTCTTTCGCTTATTAATAGCGCGTCTGCTTTTGGGACACTCAATTCCTTTACATTATTGGAAAGCTGCCAGCGCGTACGAAAAACTGCTTGCTACGTAAAGATAGCTAGCAAAAAAGTGCTACCACTCGTCATCCTGGCTACGAGTAGCACTGGCTAACACTCCCACGCTTACATGCGAACAAAGAGCCCGGTTGACCCGACGACCGCGGCAGAAGCTCGATTGGCAGAGCATCGGACGCGCCATCCAAGCATTGTAGGTTCAGTCCCATGTCGCCTGTAAGTTGTCTTTTTACCCAGTTTAATTCCTTCACATTTATGTCAGAATTAATGCAGCACGCTTAACCACAAATATTGTTGTCTACCTTACTTGTCTTTATTGTCGGTTGATCATAATTAAGATTGTGCCTAACGTAAAAAAAACAGGCTTTGATCCAATTATTTTCCTTCTTTAGACAATGTACCTGTTATGGTGAAAGTAAAGCCTAACAACTTGAAGTAAGAACGGCGACGTATCACATACTGCGATGGCACAGGCTCGTATTAGATTATTTGATTTCATCGCAATCAATACGTTAAAATTACAAAGGAAACGGCGTTTCTAATTCTTGCATCGCAATTAAGGTCTTCATAACACTCATTATACAGCTACGACAAGCGCTTACTAAATGCATAAATGAAAGTTTTCACAACATTACTTACATAACAAAGACCAGCACTTTCCAAACAGATCAATAGATTTATTAAGAAACGAATATTTGGCATTGTTCCGTCTTTACGTCTGATCGCAATATTGCGGGCAGCATTTCGAACCTCGACCGTTCGCCTTCTCCTAAAGTCTCTTCGTTCGATAATTGATGTGAAGAAACTGTGCGCCGGCGTGATACAGCAAAAGTACCACTGCCCACCATTGTTTAAATGAAACTAAAACACGGCATTATTAGGGCTTGGAACAAATCCATCCTTCACATTGAACGACAATGTGACTATTTTTACAAGCGAAAGATTTAGAAAGTGCTTTTGTGGTCATGACGCCGATAAGTACCGGTTAGACAGCTAAGTAATCTCCTATGATTGAAACCGTTGTTCAGAACGTGTTTGCCGGACGATCGACGGCACCAACGAAGAAGCCGGGAAGTGTGACCAATGATGTACCTACGTAGACGTACCTGACTGGAAGTAGTGGCTGGTGATCGCCACCTTCATCACCTTCTTGACGTGTTCGTAGCAAGCGTCGCTCGCACTCCTGTCTTTGAGAAAATAGATTGGGACTGTGAATTCGAACAGCTGCCTGTAGATTGTCCAGGCGACTAGGTATTGCAGGCCTTCCTTGTCAACATGCTTGCTCCCGAAAAGTTTCGCGAGGATTGTGCCGATATCTTGTCGATAATCAATGACGTCGTCTTTCTCGTAAATGTTATTGGTGTACTTGCGAAGAAGGGTATCCCAGTCAACTGGTAAAACGGGGAAACAAGGATGGCAAGAAGTTAGTTTGGTCGCAGTGCTCTCACATAGGCATAATTCGTATGACCATTCGCAACCTAGCGGGCGCAAGAGGACGCACCAGACTCAGTGCATGGCCTCTGAGATTGAGGTTGGTAGGTTTCTCTCCGGCCGTCCCAATCACACTGCTCCCCAGCTAAACAAATTTTTCTTTGCGATCTGCTTAATTATATTTTACAACGTCATATCCGGGACGGAAACACGTCAGTGGAGCCATGGTGGACCCGGGCATAAAACAATCTCGTGTAAAAAAAGATGGACAGAAGAAAAAAGTCACAGTTTCACCGCAAGCGTGAAGCAATGAATGCGATAGCAAAAATTGTAATGGTATACGAAGTGAGGCTGGCAGCTAACTCTTGTTGGATCCGATCTCACGCAACTCTAGAAAACGCTTGTTTAAGAGAATTCTCTTCGCGTTGAGAGCGCAGCACGTAGAAGGGTACGCCGGCCCGGCCGCCGAGAAGGGGAGATGTGAAGGGGAGATGAAGCGCGCGCCCGCGCCCGCGCTCGTAAAATCGAACGTCGCCCCCCCCCCCCCCCGCCCGCTGTCGGCCGCCGAGAAGGGGAGATAACGCGCGCGTCCCCGCTCGTAAAATCGAAGGTCGCTCGAGCGACCCCCCCCCCCCCCCGCTCGCGTCTTTTCACGCTCACGAATGACGGGCGGGCCCGGTTATATATATACATATACATATACGGCAAATAACGCCGACGCCGACGGCGAAAACCAGCCGCGAGTGTCCATATAATTGCTATCGCAATAAAATGTGGATCCCGCGTGACCGGCTACTGCGAGAGGGCACGTCTATGCTCCATGGAGGCGTCCGTAAGAGGCATCCGGCGGTAGCGGAGGCCGCCCACGGCAGAAGGGAAAGCGTGCGACATCTCATGCGCACACTGCTCTTTTTTTCGTGTTTCGAGAAATCCATTGCCGCATCGAAGAAGAGAAGTAGAGCACGGATCTTAAATGCAGAATTTCAAATGCAGAAATCAAATATATTTTGTTCTGTCTTTTGCATTTATTCAGGCCGAATTTTTGAATGAAAGCACGGCAACTGCTCAGATTTCCGAATATATATCAATGTAAGGACGCCTGTTCTCCGCGGCGGCATTACGTTATTTTCTTTCTGTCCGTTTGCTCGCAGCGCGAAATACTCCCTTTTGGGAAATAGAGGCGTGTTCAAGCATACTTCCTAGCTCGAGGCACATATGGATGGATGTCGGGCCAATTTTCGTCGGTTAATTATATGTTCCTCCTTTCGTGACACATATCTTTATTATTTGGCGCCACAGAGATACTTATGGGGAGGACAAACTCAAGCACGGGTAATTTCTGCGTTATATAACAAGCCCGTTTTCATGTTAATTGATTATGACCCATAAAAAAAACCTGCCTTTTTGATCTTGAAAATGCGGCAATTTGAAATGATAATTTAAATACGATGCATTAGCAACCCATTATCAAATGTTTATTGATTCTTAAGGCGCAACTCTGTATGGTATGTATTACAATGGGCGCATGACGGGTCAATGAACAATCCACTTCCCAACTCGCTTCCAGCTCATTAGCTATATGCGTTCATGTTTGGAAATTTGGTTGAAGATCACCGAAAAAACACATACAAGAAGATGCACACAGTTAGTAGAATCATACCATATCCGGCACTCGCGCTCCTCTCGCGTACAGAGGAGGACGTGATTTCTAGCCCTGCGAGTGTTTTTCAATTTCTTTTATTGCAATCATCTGTTCAAGCCAAAGATAAAACAGAAAAATCAACTTTCTCTCCTCCAGAAATCCTCGACTGTACGGAGCGGCGCCCGCGTCCCGCACCACCACAGCGCATGCGCGTCCACTCCCCTTCTCTCTCCTCTCCTACGGTCGCCCCGGTTCTCTCCTCTAGGAATCCTCTACTCTATGGAGCGGCACGCACGACAGGTGCTCTCTCCTCTCCTACGCTCCCCCCCCTCTTTCTCTCCTCTAGGAATTCTCTGCTATACGGAGCGGCGCCCGCGTCCCACACCCCCCACAGGGCATGCGCGTCCCCTCTCTCTCCTCTAGGAATCCTCTACTCTATGGAGCGGCGTGCAAGACAGGTGGTGCGACAGCTGCATACTCCGCTCGGGGCGCCACGGTAGCTCCGCGGTATGAAAATGACGGAGCGCGAGCGCCTCATTCTCTCTCCTGTGCAGCGCCGTGATAAGCGCCCGGGCCGCGGCCGCGAATCGGGAGCGGCGACGTTTCTCCCACTCAAGCCAGCCATCTCACCGCTGCTTCGTATGCACACATGGCTCCCTTTAGCGGGAGATGGGGAAGCGTTTTTATATGCGAAGCAGCTCTTTGACTAGCCTGTGTAACGCGGTCCCTCCGTGCGTCCGTACGAACGCGCCGCAACGCGCTCCCCTCGCCGCAGGTGTTGGAGCGGTGCCAAGTAGGTCACGCCGCAGCTGCGCGTTGACGTCACGCTCCCCTCGCAGTGCGCGCTGACGTCACTCTCACCCTCGCCTGCCGCGCGCTCGCCGCAGCGCCCACAGCTGCCGTCTGACGCGCAACGACAAGACCTACGCCAGCCATCGCTTCAAACGAATCTTTCAGTGCTCACCGCAGCACCCGCGTTAGCGCCGTTCAACCCGTGACGCCACCCGTGCGCAATACTGCTGCTTCGCATCCCATCAGGGTTCCCTTTGGGAAGATGATGTAAATTTTTTTTGCTTCAAGTGTTGTCACTGCGCAATTCACCTCCCGTTCATTTTCCCTCTTCACTCACCCGATTGTTAGTCGCGCATTGATGCATAAGAGCTTGCACAATGTCTATTGGTATTTGGCAGCTATAGCGCCTCTTATGGTGGATCCACCAACGTTGGCGCCTAGTTGCACATCTCTATGCCAACGACAAACATCGATAAGCATGATGAAACCTTCGAGGTAGCAGAAGTAAAGATACACCTGGACACAGCATATGCTGAATCCCGAGGAAAGATGGAATCAACGAGAACACAATAAAAACTGGTGTCCGATGCCCATTGAATAAAACGACGTTATTTGACGTGAGAAAAGCCAAGATATGCGCTGGCCTAATTATATGGTAACCCACACCTCTGCTCATGCATATGTCACTCTTATGCATGTTTTGTGTAGTGATTGTTTTCATTGAGGCAGAGCCTCGAGTCAGGAAAGGAGAAGCCATTTTGTCACGTATATCGGGAGCGCATGCAAATGGGACAGAATTAAGAGAGTCGGCCGACGGACGTGGCACAGCAAACAAACTTTATCACAGACAAAAAATGGCCAAAGGGAAAACCCACTCAAAATTCACGCGAAGACAAACATGCACACAATGATAAGCTATACATGAAAACCGGAACTAACTCTAATCCAAGTTAGGTATCAATCCTAGCCTTAACAAGTCACTAGCCAATATGACCTCTCTCTGGCTACTGTCGTCGTGCGGTCGCGCCCTAATCGAACGTTCGTGGCGTCCGCTCGGTGCTACAGACTCACGGTCCCGTCGCAGCAGTACTCGGAAGACGTCTCCCGGACGTCGACGTCGGTCCGCATCGGTACTCCTCTTCTCCTCTGCTCGTACTCTGGCCGCCGTCGAAGTCGTCGTCGGACTTGGCGAAGTTAGGCCTAGCTCCTTGCCACCCGATCCAACCGAACCTGGCTCTCGGGGGATTGTCGGTGGAAGGCCTGCCGTCGGGTCAAGAAGTGGAAGTGCTGCTGGTGCGTCGGAATCTGCTATGGCGAGACGGCTGCAGGCCCGGGAAGCCTCGCTGGTCGCATACCCAGGTCGAAGGCCACCTCCCAAGCCTCACGCTGCCTCCAGAAACCGCACTAGCACTGCTCGCCGCGAGTGCGACGCTGCCTTCCTGCGACCTCTTCCTACGGCACTCCACCGAACAATGCCGTCTCATTCCTCTGGGCTTTTTGATCATGGCTCGGGTCGCGTCGCACGTGCCCTTCGCCGACGAATCACGTGCACCGACGTGGCAGTGTAGCACCTTCGGGTAACTTTCCATACTTCGCGTACCATCAGCACTCGCATCCCTTTCGGCACGTGCCTCGTGCGCCCCTTACTCATCACATTGGCCCCCCTTTTTAAGTTTTTTTCTTAAAAAACTGCTCTTCCTTAGGGTTGCGGCCTTCCGATCTCCTGGTGATACCTTGTGACTCACGATGCCTCGTCCATGGGCTGGCTTATCATCTCTCACCACACACTCTCACTTGTCACATTATCACACTACTGCACCAACACATCAAAGATACACTCTCGATGCTCCCGATAGTTCATTCTCCCGAACATTATCATCACCCCAAACTGCACAGTACAACTTGACAATACCATGGCCCATAACTTCAATGACAATGCCCCTTCACAAAGTAAATCACCTCGTTGTGTATTCCCGGCCAAAGTACATCTCTAGTTATTTCTCTACGTAGGCTCTTACGATTGCCATTCGCATAATGATACTCTAAAACGGCCTGCCTATAGCATAATGGCACCATCAGCTGTCTAGTTATCTTTCCATTCTCCCAAAAATTCCGAAATATCAAATCCTTGACCGCTTACATAGGATACCGCCTCTCTAAAGCCTTCTCTTCTGGGCTTACACCCAATCCTGTTTACTGCGTATCTCAGGGTTTTATCCTTCCGCTGCTCTCTAGAGAGTTCCTGTGGGGATACACCTAAATGTTCAAGAACTGGCGCTTTCCTCTCGGTTTGCCTTTCTCTACTCGTACTTTCCTCTCTACTCACGCTCTTCTCTATATTTTGGAAGTTACCAGGCCTCTTCTTCTCTTTTCCAAATTCTGTTCTTGGTTGTTTGGCATTGGCACTTCGCCGCACTGGGTCATCTACCCTTCGCATTCCTGGCCTATTACCTAGGATCACATCGTAGATAGAGTCCTCCATACACTTTGCAGTGATCTCTCCCACAAAATAGGGACAGTTTACCCTTATCCTGGCCTCTGGCAACCTCATTTTCGAACCGTCTGCAAAGATTACTGTCCCACTTCTCCCCGTAAAATATTTCTCATTCACGAGGCTTTCCCTTACCAATACCGTATCTGCACCGGAGTCTCTACGCAGGCACGCTAGTTTGCCATTTACTTTTCCGTCTACGACTGGCACATTGCTAGCTGCAGACATGTCCCTCACTGTGCTTACCATCTCTGGTTTCTCTTCTGATCTCACTACACAAGCGCTACTCTCTAGGGGTCTATTCCTACACTCATTAGCTTTGTGCCCTCTTTTTTGGCATATCTGTCGCGTTACAGGCGCTTCCTGCCGACTACTACTCGTTCGGCAATTCATGGCAACATGTCCTAGCCGATTGCATAGGAAACATCGCTGTTGTGCTTTTGCGTTACTCATTGGCAGTGGCGTAAATCCATAAAGACCACAAGGGGGGGACACACATCTTGCAATGGCGGCCATTTTGTTTTTATATATGCTTTATTTTTAATCATGTAGAATTAAAATTATGCATTCACATATAATAATAATAATAATAATAATAATAATAATAATAATAATAATAAGTATTATTATTATACCTATTATAACCATCAGCATCGGCGCCTGGTCACAAAACATAGCACTGAGTATCCAATAGTAAGCGACATCGAATGGCGAAGTTTTTAATAGCAACTCATAGGCAGGCGCTAGCATTTTTGCAGCTGCGTCATTCGGGTTACATTATGCAATAAAAATTGTACCACTTTTTGTGCTAACGCATAAAGGTATTCCCCATCGTGTGTACCGGCTAGAAGTACTTAGTTTCCATCGTGTGTACCGGCTAGAAGTACTTATACTCCATCTCAGAAGTACCTTGCAGCACTGTGGAAGCTGCAGGGCTTGCTAGCCAATAGGAAAGGCGAAAGCCCCCTCGAGACGTATTCATCCGCGTCGCGTCGTCTGCTCGTCGTCTCTTTGGCGTCAGCTCGCCTACCTTGTCGATACTTACTCCCTCCAGTTAGTACAAAACACAAAAAGCACTGCGGGAACGCCACCTCGTTGTTTCTTTATGTTCAGAAACCCACTTGTGCAGGGCGTGTTCGCTGGCGTTTGTGAGGAACGCGGTTCTTTTCATAACAGCGTTCATACTGGCGTTTTTACCGAGTTTTTTTTTTTTGTCAGCAAGGTCGACGCCCTTTCAGCAGCTATCGCGTATCATTCTTGAGTGGAACAGCAAATGATTGGCACAGAAAACAATATAGACATTCAGGGTCTTTCGCATCGTCAACGCATCACCGACGCTAATGTTGTGACGACATCTGCTCAGTTAACATCAAACCACTTTTACGGCTTTGCATCGCCTCAGTAGTCCTAGCAGCACCAAAACAAACGAGCGATATAAATAATAGCGAAAGAAGATACCTGATTATTTGCCCTCAGCGTTACATTAGACTAAGCGATGACAGATTATGCCACTTCTTTCTTGCTGTCCGGGCAGAGAGCCAGTAAAAAGCACGAATTCGGATGGAAGCGGGTGGTCGGGGGGTGTATGGGGGCTGCCATGTTGCTGTACGTCACCGAGGTTAGGGTGGTTATTACGGCTACCAGCCGGTAATATCTTCATTATTTCAGAAATTTCGAAGTGCACGCGTGAAGGGCCTAACGTGCCACGTAGCGCCGTTACGCTTCATACGAGAAGCACAGCTAAAGCACTTGCACCTCGTTGATAATGAGAGTTAAGCCCGGGACTATATTATGTGCTGCGCAAGGACACCGCCTGTTTACTCCTCGTAGCTTCGGCAGTGCTGCAAGGTAATTGTGAGATGGAGTATAGTTTCTGTTCAATGAAAGTGCTTCCGATTTCAGAGTAGGTTTTACGGAGAGTGCGTTGTCCTTGACTGTCATGAAATTCAAATATGACATTTGGAGGATAAATCTCGAGGGGGGACACTTGCATGGGGTGTCCCCCCCCAGCCTGAACACAGGGGGGGGTCAGGACCCCCCTGACCCCCCCCCATGATTTACGCCACTGCTCATTGGAGCCTCCCTTGTGCAGTCTCCTTCCTCAGGGTTATCGCTGTCTCCTTTTTCTAAATTCCTGAAACCCTCTGAGCCTCCATGAACTAATCAGCATGTTTGGCCATCTCCTCCACCGTGCACAGCTTCCTTTGTTTCAAAAATATGGCTAATTTATTGCTGCAACGGCTTAGGAATTGCTCCCCAACCATTCTATCGCGGATGCCTTCGTACATTTTTTGCCGTATCTGACAACTCCATCCAACAATCAAAATAGTTGTGGAGGCGGCATACAAACTGTTTACCAGTTTCAGAATTTTCTGGCTTACAAGAGCGGAACCTTTCGCGAAACCCGTCCGCAGGGAGTCTGAACCTCTCGAATAAAGTCTTTTTTACCATGTCGTAGTTCATTGACTCCTCTGCTGGCATGCGGCCAAACACACTTAATGCCTCCCCTACCAGACAAAGACTCAGGGCATTGGCCCACTCGCTTTTCTCCCAGCCTTGCCCCACGGCTATCCTCTCAAGACGATGCAAATAAGCATCGAGGTCATCCTCTCAAAACGATGCAAATAAGCATCGAGGTCATCCCTCCGCTCATCGAAAGGCGCCATCAGCTTACGAGGGCAAATCTGTCTAGGCCGGGGGTGAGCGAGCTGGCCGACGCCGTCGTGGGGGTACTCGCGTTACTAGCGTCGTTTCGCGGAGGAGCATTTACTTCTGCCAATCTTAACTTGAGTTGCAGAATCTCCTTTCTCGCGCTCGTACTGTTCACGCGCCTCACGCGCAGGCTCCTTCTCCCGCTCGTGCTCTTCACGCGCACGCTCCTTCTCTCTCTCGTACTCGATTTCTCGCTCCTTGCGCTCAGCTTCGCTTTCCTGTTCTTTCTGCGCGAGCTGCTTATCGTGTTCTTTCTGAGCGTTCTCGAAAAACCTCAGCGTCTCCTCCTTGGTCATATCCAAGTCTTTGGCCACGGCCGCCAACTTCTCCCAATCCATCCTTGCAACTCCCGACGATACGTGACTGGGCCTAAAGATGGAAAAATCCTGGCTGAGGCTCGCCAATTATTGTGTCACGTATCTCGCGGGAGCGCTTGCAAATGGGGCGGAATTGAGAGAGTCGGGAGACGGACGTGGCACAGCAAACCAAACTTTATCACAGACAAAAAATGGCAAAGGGAAAACCCACTCAAAATTTCACGCCAAGACAAACATGCACACAATGATAAGCTATACATGAAAACCGGTAACTAACTCCAAACCAAGTTAGGGGTCAATCCTAGCCTTAACAAGTCACTAGCCAATATGACCTCTCTCTGGCTACTGTCGTCGTGCGGTCGCGCCCTAATCGAACGTTCGTGGCGTCCGCTCGGTGCTACAGACTCATGGTCCCGTCGCAGCAGTACTCGAAGACGTCTCCCGGACGTCGACGTCGGTCCGCATCGGTACTCCTCTTCTCCTCTGCTCGTACTCTCGCCGCCGTCGAAGTCGTCGTCGGACTTGCGAAGTTAGGCCTAGCTCCTTGCCACCCGATCCAACCGAACCTGGCTCTCGGGGGATTGTCGGTGGAAGGCCTGCCGTCGGGTCAAGAAGTGGAAGTGCTGCTGGTGCGTCGGAATCTGCTGTGGCGAGACGGCTGCAAGCCCGGGAAGCCTCGCTGGTTGCATACCCAGGTCGACGGCCACCTCCCAAGCCTCACGCTGCCTCCAGAAACCGCACTACCGCTGCTCGCCGCGAGTGCGACGCTGCCTTCCTGCGACCTCTTCCTACGGCACTCCACCGAACAATGCCGTCTCATTTCCTCTGGGCTTTTTGATCATGGCTTCGGGTCGCGTCGCACGTGCCCTTCGCCGACGAATCACGTGCACCGACGTGGCAGTGCAGCGCACCATCGGGTAACTTTCCATACTTCGCGTACCATCAGCACTCGCATCCTTTCGGCACGTGCCTCGTGCGCCCCTTACTCATCTCACATTTTTACACACAAAGAACGAATGTAACTTTATGACCAAACGGGAAAGGAAAAAAAATGCCCCCCCCCCCTCCCCGAAGGGAATCGTGAGGAAATGCGAATGCATTTCGCGCGCGCTTCACTCCATTTATATATGGTGGTTGTGGTTCGAAGAAGGAAAAGGCGCCTAATTTCTGCAGCGCGGTCGGGAGCACGGCGCAGCGCCTGTTTTTTTTTTTTGCTTTTTTTTCTGTTTTTTAATTTCTTTGATTTTTGATTTTTTTATTTTTTATTTTTCTTTTTTTTCATATATATATACGTGCGAGCGAGCGGACGGGAGAGTGGGGCGCAGGGAGGAGAGAGAGCGAACGGCGAGAGAAGGAGCGGCGAAGCACTGCACCTACCCTCTCCTACACTCTCTCCACACACGCGGGAGGTCCGCCGAGTTCCCGCGATGCGAGCGCCCTCACACACCAGAGCGCGCTCCTCCTCTCCACTCACTCTCCGCTACTCCGCCCGCACCACCTGCTCCGGTTGCTAGGGGCGAGGATAAGCGCGCGCGCCCGCAGCTGTTGCTATGGGAGAGGGAGTGAGAGCGGAGAGATAACACCTGCCGCGGACAACGCCAACGCCGCACAACGCCGGATGCCTGACATAGCCCGACTATGAAATGCATTCGCATTTAAAAAACGAGAAAGAAGAAAGACTAAGATAGAAGCACGTTTTAGCTACCGTGACTCGCACTCTACAGGCTGAACAACGTTCCGCGGAGTGTGCAAAAAAAGGAGCGTCACCGGCACTTGCAACGCTTGAGTCGATGAGGTGGCGAAGTCGTTGCTGGCGCGCGGTCTCTTTGGCGGCGAAGGCTCTCCTGGAGCGGACGAGGAGTCGAGTCGGCGCAAAGGTTGCAAGAGGAGGCTGCCTTGGTGAGGCAGGCTGGCGACCTTTCTGCCCAGGTACCGAGCGTGGAGTCTGGCAGCAGGCACCCGAGCTCGTCCCGTGGCTGGCAACCGGCAGCAGGAGTCCAGTCGGCAACCGGGACGGCAAAATATCTGCTGTCCACGGAGCTTCAGCTCCCGGACCAGCTGCTCGGGCGGTGGGAATGCCCCGTCTCCAGTATCGCCCGTTTCCGTGGACGTCTGGAGGCAGACGCTGTCGGGCCCTCTGTGCTCGAGTCCGAAACTCGACGGCACAGACCCTGACACCAGCGTCTCTTTCGAGCTGTCCGAGTTAGACCGCCCGCATTCTGTCTCGTCGTCTTTCTCTTTTCCTTCTGCCGTCTGCCATGGCATCTTCCAATTGGTCGTGACCACACGTGCCATGCCCCACCAACGTCTTCTTTTCGATGTTCCGCGCGTGTCCGTTGTGCGATGCTTCTATCGCGTCATACCGCGTTTGGAGCCCTTGCGTCACCAACACCAATGGAGTAATCACACCAATGGACTAATCACACCATTGTCGCACTGTCGCGTATTTGACACACTCACTCATCACAGTCGCAGAGTATTTCTGGAACATACAGCCGTGGAAGCTGGAAGTCGTTCTGCTTCATGCTGGCGTGTCGGCCGTGTGAACTGCAGCGCTCATTAAGCGACATTTACCCGTTGCTGTTATTGCCTTTTTATGCCGCTAATTGGAGAAGTTTTATTAGTCGTCGCTATCGCACTGGAAGCACTATACGGCGCAAAAACATCGTTGGTGCCTGTGGAAGTTGCACTACTCTGACGATGAGCCGCCAAACGCTAACAGGACACGAAAGGCAAAGCACGTACTGCGTCGTCGGCGAACCAGATCTCCGCTGACGGAGCAGTGTGCCGAACGTCGAGTTTCTTAGAATATTGCACCGAAAACCTCCACTGTGCTATAATTACCGAGGCGCTGCTTGTCGCCGCTCGTATGTGTCATGATGCAGTACATGAGCGCTCCCATACTGCGACACTGTCCCCGCGAACGAAGATCACTGTAAGGGGGGAGAAGATGTGTGAGATACATAAGGTGCGTTTTTAAACCTCTGGCATGTGCCTTGAAAGTGAAGTGTGTAGAGAGCCCGGCACCTATAGTCCAACCGATCGGACGTGGCTTTGACTACAACGTTATCCAAAATCAACCGAACTTTTCTTTTCTGGTGTTTGTTTCTCATTTGTTCGTGCGCACATTAACGACAACGTTTCCTCGATGGAAGTGACGTCACTGTAATCTTGGTGGACTCCAATATAAAACGCTTTCGCGTTCAAAAGGTCTCAATAAACGAAGTGAAGCCAGTTCAAAATTTGCACGTACCTATAGAAATATACGGGGCTGAGCGTCTGCTTAGATCAACAAAGTCGATGATATGGTTGACGGCCGGCGTGGCTTTTGCGACGTCTTCAACTGCACAAAGAAATATTCAATCAGAAAACTGAGGTCCTGACTACACTTTAATTCTGCGACTTTCATGGTGAAGACAAGGCACAAAATAATTTTGAGAATACGCTACTCTGTATTGTAATTCGTCATTTCTTGGCTGTGTGCCTCGATGTGGCTTAATGGATCATTTGGCTGAGGGGCAGCAACGTAACTGTCTCTGTTTTACCAGTAGGTGCTCAGTGGCAGCAACCCTATACCACAGTGGAGGAAGTTCTAAAAGACCATGAATTAGTGCTGGGCAGTATCGAAGATACACGTATCTTAGATACTGCCTTAGATACTCTTCGGGTATTTTGTATCTGTATCGCGATACGTCCCGCAAAACCGGTATATATATATATATATATATATATATATATATATATATATATATATATATATATATATATATATATATATATATATATATATATATATATATATATATATATATATATAGATTATCTGTATTTCCGACACATTGAGCATTGTATCGTGTATTTGAAAATATCAGATACCGCTAAAACAGCACTGTGCGAAACAATAAACGCCGGCTGTACAAAAATTCTACTTAGAGTTAGCAAATTAGGGAAGTTCAGTTTGCATAATAATAACACAAATTATAAGAACAAATCTGAGATATGTTAGGAAGGATGTTTTTGAGAAACACAAGACCGAGTACTCAGTTTTCCTCATTAGCATCCCCATGAGCCCTCTAATGCTTTTTCCATAGGCACTGAGTTTTTTCTCTAACCCTAACGTTAATGTTGACGATACATCATGCGATATTGTCATAGCTTTTAGGGGTGCCACCTGTATCGTTTCGAGCTTATACATGTTTTTTCCCCCGTAACTGGAACTAAATATGTTTAAAAAATTGGTCAGACTGAACTGAGTAAAACCAACGACATTGTTTAGCGTCATGTGGCTCTCGTTAGGGTATTTTATATATCACCTATTTTGTTCATTAACTAAGGTGACCTACGTATACAATATTTCTGGTTTTCACTTCAGGGCTATGAGCATTTCAGCACGTTGTAGAGGGCATTCCAAAATGACCGAGCCTTTTTTTTTTTGTAACGTACATTCTGCCTAGTGATTTTAGTCGGAACCGTAATTAAAGTCGTAGAAATAGGACCATGTTAGTGTCGTCGTGCCCTACCACACTGCAGCACTCTCTAGCACACTTCAAATGCAAAAAAAAAAAAGAAACGGCGCGTGGACAGTGGCAAAATAAGCGGCCGCTGCTCTAGTCATCGGCTGCACAGTGTTCGCAGAGTTCTGGCTGCTGCACACGGCAAGCAAACGCCATCGTCCCTGAGAAGCGCTAGGATGACGGTCAGCGCTCCGGTTGTTTCGCTCCAAGAATGTTTAAGAACTTTGCAGTAGGGTAGAAGATAAGCGCAGTCATGTGGTACGGTTTCGGTTCAAAGCTAAGCGTTATGGTTTTATTAAAATTCAGCACTGAAAAGAACATGACAGCCACCTTTGCAAATAACATATATCCAGGGCGACTCGAAGCGAGACAATCATTATCGCTGTCAGGTGCTCAATTAACTCAGATTCAATAACTAACTTTTCAGTGACTGCAGCAAGAAAGCATGTTTGTATTGAAAAGTTTGAGGCAGTGGCGTGTATACAAAGTTTCACTTGGCAGAATTCTTCTAGCATGTCTGTGTTCCGAGATATCCCGCTGCAAAGTTTAATTGTGGTTAACGTGATTACGCATGCAAGACAGTCAGCAGTGGCGCAAACTCCTCCCCTGTGTGCTGTGGCAGTTGCGTGCGTCGTTTAGTCTCACAACGGGTCGAAGGCACAGGCAAAAATGATAACGGTTACCCTTTTGCTACTATAGCTGGCGATGGCAAGCAATGACTGTGCGACACATTGGGGAGGAACAGTTCGCTGATCCACAGCGCCCTGCATGCGTAATCATAAAAAAACACAATTAAACTTGGCAGCGGCGTATCTCGGAGCACAAACATGATAGAAAAATTCTTCCAAGTGGAACTGTGTATAAACGCGACTGCCTTCAGCTTTTCAATACAAACATGCTTGCTTGGGCAGTCACTAAAAAAGTTAATTATTGAATCTGAGGTAATATTGAGGTATTGAATTTGAGGTAATGAAAAATTTGTTTTGATGTTTTTCCCAGTGCCGAATTGTAAGAAAACCATCAAGCTTAATTTTGAACACCCGATATTTCGCGGCAGTTCTTTAGAAGCCAGACTATACTGACCGCGCAGCATGTGCGTCGCCAAAGAAATAAAACTAGATCTGTCGTTCTTAAGTGCGCTCTATGACGTGATGAAGCGCACTTGACCTTATAGTAAATAGTGTGGCACACGAGTGCCACGCGACGGCAAACTATACGCCGTTGGTTTCATTCAGTCACGGTTAACCACTTGTTTTTTTATATATTGGGGTCTACGTAAGTGAAACAACCTGCGATTCGCTGTGATTCTTTAGTATGAAACCATCCTGCAACTTGGCTAAGACGTATTAGTTTTCCCTTTTCAGGTAACCTTAAAGTACACAGTTCAAAGTACTGTCTTCTGGGAGTACATTGACCTGTGCTAGTTGGTACAGGCTCTGTCCTATGGTATGTGGACCTCTACTATTTTTCCTTGTTCTTGTCGGCTGTCACACAATGTACTGTTTTTTTTCTTTCTTGATCTGTGTAGCATCTACACGGGGCAGATGTTACGACCAAGCACCCCTAGACATTTGAGGTGGTTGTGGTACCGACCTTTGATTTTAAAGCCCATTAGGAGAACGTGTGCTTTCCCAATGGCTGTGGGAAGGAAAACCGGTATCTCGTGGCCGCGAAGTGGAAGCTCTGCGTTTTAAATGCGAATGCATTTCATAGTCGGGCTATGTCAGGCATCCGGCGTTGGCGTTGTGCGGCGTTGGCGTTGTCCGCGGAGGAGGAGGAGGAGGAGGATAGGTTGAGGTGGTGTGCGCGCCGGCAGGTGTTAGATGTGAAGCATCTTATGGCGAAGCTTAATCCGGTGGTGGTGGTGTACGGCGTGGCCGCCCTTACTGCGCATGCGCAAACCCTTTCAAAAAAAAAAGATAAAAAAGCTCCTCTCTCCCTCTCTCTCCCCTAGGCATCCCTCCCCGCGGCAACCACACCCTCACTGCGCATGCGCCTCCCCTCCTCTCTCCCCTGCTACGCTCCCCCCTCTCTCCTCTAGGCATCCCTGCCCGCGCCGTCCACACTCCCACTGCGCATGCACGTCCCACCTCTCTTCTTCTCTCCTACGCTCCCCCCTCTCTTCTCTAGGCATCTCTGCCCGCAGCGTCCACACTCCCACTGCGCATGCGCACCCCACCTCTCTCTCCTCTCCTACGCTCCCCCCCCTCTCTCTCTGTCGCCTGGCGACGCCGACACAGGCAGCGTCTGCTAGCGAGTTTCTTGGTTGAAAAAACCGACTGCTCGCGCTGCACAACCGTTCACTGGCCACCCCATATATATGGCAATGGAATCTTGACCTCCAAGGTGGTGCCGGTGGGAGATTTCTCCTGTGCGTTGTTGAACAATAAAAATTCGCAGCGTGCGCGTTAACTAAAAGCGGTCTGCGGCGGAGCTCGGCGGAGCTATATATGAAAAAAAAAATTAAAAAAATAAATTAAAAAAAATTAAAAAAACAAGAAAAAGCAAAAACAAAAAAAAAGGCGCTGCGCCGTGCTCCCGACCGGGCTGCAGAAATTAGGCGCCTTTTCCTTCTTCAAACCACAACCACCATATATAAATGGAGTGAAGCGCGCGCGAAATGCATTCGCATTTCCTCACGATTCCCCTTCGGGGAGGTGGGGGGCTTTTTTGCTAACGCTGCAGTTCTGAACACTTAATAGCCCGTGTTTGTAACCTCTGAGATGTATTCGCGCAATGATCACAACTGTACTTCCAACATTCTTTCGCAGGGCAAAGACCACTTTCCGAAATTTTGACTCCAGCAAGACTAACAATTGAATAATTTTTTACAACACGATTGTGGTCACATGACATTTTTACTCGCTTCACCTAGTTACAGTGGAAGGTGCTTGATCTGAGATTGATTCTGAAACAGATATTAGCGAGAGTATAAAATTTTTTCTTTGTGATAAAAGGAATGGCGGAAGCAGAAAATTCAACGGGAAGCACATGTAACTACGCAATAACAATGCTCAGAATATCTGAGATGTAGTTGTGCAGTGACCACTTTTGTACTTCCGTAATTTATAAGCGTGGCAAAGACCACTTTCGAAATGCCGACCCCGCCAACACCCCATGTTGGATGATTTTCCATAACATGATTGTGGTAACGGGACATTATTATTCATTTCATCTGGTCACGATGAAAGGTGTTTGATTTTTGATTGATTCTCAAACAGATATAGGCGAGAACTAAAAATGGTTAGCTTTTTCGTCTCTGCTATGAAAGGAATGGCGGGTCCAGAAAATGAAACGGGAAGCACTATGTCACGAGGCAACTACAATCTTAATAACTGGGACCGCATGAGCAGCATCGTGCAATAGCTTCCTCGAGTCAGTGTACAGGCCTGTCGCACTAAATATCCATATTTTAGAAAAGAAATAGAGGAATCCATCTCACGGTGGTTTTCGTATCCGCGCAGTTTCAAAGCAAGGTCGTAGACATGATATGACGTCGCACCAAACCCCGCCAAAAATAGTACATAGTCATTCACGTAGTGCTTTTCGGCTTGCCATATATCTTGTTGTCTGCTGTAGTCCATCTGGTTATGAACAGGGAATGAAAAATGTTGGTTAAAAAATTTTCGTGTCGGATGATGGCAATAACGACAGCTCAAGCTTATACAGTGCTCGTTAACTTGAGTATCCACCGCAATCAATGGGTTTAAGACGAAAGCCTTAAATTCGACATCATACGCTGGCCGCGGTTTCTACATCTAAAACTCACGTGATCTCCTGAACACTCAGAATAAAATTGTGGGCAGTTCATTCTCTCGTGGTGGATCGTAAGTGAAGCTCTTTAGCACATGACACGTAAGGGACGCAGAATTTCTAAACATACGCGAACACGTATTCTTCCACTAAATTCCAAACATCGGTCCAGCAAGTCGTCTTTAAATTTAGTGCATGAGCCTGTCAATTTTTCCACTTTTGCAGAATGGCACTACTTGCGTCTTTTTGTTTCGCGATATGTGTAGGCATGTTTGGCTTGACAAGCAAGCGCTTCGCGTTTCATGCACGACATTATTTAGGGTTCGTAGCGCGGGAATGGCCTGCTTCATGTATTCATGACCGGCGTTTAGTAGTTGGGTTGGTCCTATTCGTGTACCACATATATTTTTTTTTGTGTTGGCGAACAGGAGAAAAAAAACTGAACTATTGCCATATACCGCTTCGATATATTGAAATGCACGGCTCTAGTCGAAATAGAACTCAGGTATTTTGTTTGGATGTCAAGTGGTCAAGTGGATGTCAACAGTGCTTGAAGCTACTCTTGTAATAAGACCCTATACATCCGCCATGTGTGTAAGGGAGTCACGTGAACTGGTGTAATATTGCATGACAGAAGCATAGAATCGCACCAGGGTTCACAACACATCAATTGCATAACGACTTGGTGCTCGCAAGCTGCTCGCCCGTTATAAAGCGCCGTGTTATATTTCATCATCATTATCATAAACATCATCAGCCAAGCATCAACAAAGACGGTTGCGTCAAGCCACCTGCAGTCGCTTCAGCACTCGCGCAACTCAGAAAAGAAGAGCATTCCAGGAAGGAATCAATGAGTGCGTAAGGAAGGTCAAGATGTTTTCGCGGTGATGTTTCGTTGACGCAGAAGTGAAAGCCTACGCACCTTTTTTGCCCATCCATTAGACCCTTCCTGGAATGGTAAAATTAGACCCTTCCTGAAATTTCCTCCTTTCTAGAGCTACAACGCATTGTGTGCGTCCATGCAAATGAGTACGGATTTCCTTCTGGTTTCATGCTACATACGGGTGGTTGTCTATTTTCCCTTTCTTAACCCTTCCGCCACCTTGCGGGATTCAGCAGAACTAATTTCCATCGCTTGTGTCCACGTGCTTCGAGTTGTCGGTGGATTCGCCCTCGCGCTGCCAATTGCTAGCTTCCTCGTTAGCTCAATTGGTAGAGCGACCACCCCGAAAAAGGCGTTGGTCCCGGGTTCGAATCCCGGACCAGGAAGAATTTTTCGGCAACTAAGAAGCTTTTCTTTCTGAGAACTCCTTACGGATTTCATTGTGGTTTCGTGGCACAAAGGGGTGGTTGTCTATTTTCCTATTCTTAGCCTAGAATCTTCAATTCCACTTGTATAAATGCCGTGTGCCTTACCGTTGATAAGAGTAACCGCTCTCAATGCGCTATCATAGCCGCTATCAGTGCACAGCGTGTGTTGCTTCTGCTTTGACTTCTCGTATCCTGGGTACAACACTGCCTAATAACGAGCTTTAATTTGCATCATCTTGTTTCTTGCGTACTTCGCATTCATGGCTACGAGATATCTGGTAGAGGTGCTGGTTCGTTCATATTTCGGACACCCTCGAAAAGTCGGGCAGCAAACCAATCCCCACAGGAAAACTTCAATGATATCCCGTATCGCCATGTTTAACACAAGTGACTGCAAAGAGAAATTGCGGCATGTCAAGTTCCCACTTTAAGACTGTGGCACGACCTCGTCTGAGAAGTGGACTTAGTTTGAGACGCCGTAACGATCGAAAATCTGCTAGAAGTGCGCACCAGGCAATACACCCGCAGCATGCCGACAACGAACTAAGTGGAAGTTCAAGCGCTGAGCGCCGACGACCTGTGTGAGGTCATGAGATTGGTCGTGCGTGAAAGGATCGCAATATGTTTCCAGGATCGCAACCACAGGTGCATTCCGTAGCCGACATCGTTCGCGAGGAACATTAGCAGTCGCTTGTTGATGGACAGCCTCTATCTGAGCCGGAATCCATTATAATGTAATCGCTACTCCGCGCACTCGCCAAGGCCCCGTGCCGTTGCAGCTTGTGAGCACCATAAATTTCCGGTAATTCTCGTTGGCACCGAGAAATCTGTAGATATTAAAGGCAACATTGAAATTGACCAGCGTAGGCTGCTATAACGTAAAATTGGAGTCACAAAAGCCATTGCTTGATTGTATATAAAGGAAAAGGAACCCTATTGCAAAATGTAAAGGCGAGCTAATTGGTACTGATTCATACTGGCGTAATAGTAGCGCAAAAAAAAAGATGAAGACAAGAAAGTGAACACCACAAGCGCTTATGGTGTTCATTTTCGTGTCTTCGTCTTTTTTGCGCTACTATTACGCCAGTATGAACCCTATTGCTAACAAGCTTCAACTAAGAATACTGGCAATCAGGGGCACGACGACAGCACACATCGAAGAATTTGTGGCTGTCATCGGTCCATTTGACTTCTCGGATTACGACGAAGCTCCAACGACCTCTACTACTACACTATGCTTTGACATCGTTCCGAGCATTCCGGCTTGCATAAGTAAACAGCTCTGAAGTCTCCTGGAACACTCGAATGACAGTTTGTGTCGTCGTCAAGGGTCCGCCAAACACCACTTGCCGAGCGTGGCATTTGAAGGAAATAAATCAATCAACTACTACGTCAAAGTTCCTACAGGGTTTAAACGCGAGAACGAGACGCCATAAAGTGACAAGTCGACGCTGTACTGCTGAATGAGATCATACAGCCTTCGAAGCGTCCGTGGGCATCACCAGTAGTCTCGAGGAAGAAGAATGAAAATTGTGTTTTTGTGTCGATGAACGTCGCCTGAACAGGGTAAAGAAGATGGACGCATATCCGCCCCCCACAGATAGATGACGCCTTAGATAGACTCTGTAACGCAAAGAACATTTCTTCGATGGACCTAAAAGACTGGCTACCGGCAAATTGAGATCGACGAGAGGGACCGCGAGTAAACCGCCTTCTTCATGCCACACGGCCTGTTCGAGTTAAAGTTTATAGCATTCTGTCTCTGCTCGGCGCCTGCGACAATCTAGCGCGTTATGAATACAGTGCTGGTATCTGGTAGAGTTTAAGTGGCAGACTTATTTTGTCTACTTTGATGATGTCGGCGTGTTCGCTCCCAGCTCTGGCGGACACCTGCGACGCGTTCGAACAATACTTCAGCCAATGAGGTCATCTGGCCATACACTCTAACCGGAAGAGTACCGACTCGCGCACGGAGAGCTCCTCTTCTAAGGACACATCAGCAACTCTGGAGGACGCCTCAACTCACAGAAGGCAGCCACCATCGCAATATTCCCGCTACACACCTACAAGAATGCCGGGAGTCGATTTTTTGGCTGCTATGCCTGTTACAGGGGGGTTTTTCCAGACATTTCCAACATCACCGAGCCTCTTACTTGCCTAGCAAAGATAGACGTCATATTTAAGAGGCAAATGCAGCAGAAGGAAGCATTCAAACAACAGAAATGACGCTTGCAGTCGCCACCAATTCTGGCCCACTTCGACGTAGACGCCGATACAGAGCTACACACCGGCACAAGCGTAGGACTTCGCGCCGTAACTGTAACAGTGACGCGTGGTCAAGAAAGGGTGATCGCTCACGATAGCCGGTCGCTGGGAAAGGCCGAAGCAAATTTTCATGACAGAAACATTGTGTCCTGTGACCATTTCGGGTAATTCAAAATTTGTCCTTACTTTTACGGCAGGGCGTTCAAAATCATAAGCGGCCACCATGGCATGTGCTGGTTGGTAAAGCTAAATCAATCTTCAGGCCGCCGCGCACGCTGGAGTGACACTCCAGGAGCTCGACGTCACGGTGTCCCATAAGTGAGGAAGGAAGCACTCTGATGCGACTGCCTCTACCATGCGCCTATTGACCCGCCACCTCAATGTGATCAGGATGGCGACACCGTCCTCGAAACTCTGAGCGCGAATGGCTTTGCTGAACCGCAACGGATCGACGCCTAACTTACAAGTCTAGCAGAATATTTGGAAGGCACGATCACTCTCGTCCCTGGGGTATTTGAGCAATAACTGGTATCGTTTTGCTTGCAACACGACGTTTCTTTTAAATAACATTTCACCAGCCAGAGCCAACCGCCTCCTTGTTGTACTTCAGCTATGCGATCCCATTTGAGAAACCACCAGAAACGTACCACTGACCGGATTATACGGCTGACGTCACTCGTTACGTCAAGACATGCCGAGACTGCCAGCGACGCAGGACACCACCTACAAGGCCTGCCGCGTTCCTACACCAAATATAACTAACTGTAACCAACGCATCTACCAATCCAGCACATCGGAATGCACTTGGTGGGGATATTTGAAACTTTGAAACTTTGAAACTTTATTTATTCCAACATTCCATCATTTGGGATGCTGAGGGCCGGGGTCAAAAAGCCTCTTCACGGGCTTGACTAGGACCACGACCCCGTACAAAATGGCAGTGACAGGCAAGCGTACAGGGCAATAAAACAATGTACGGAGTGAAAAACAACGTATCTAGTCAAATTTCATCAAACATAAACAGAAAAAAGAAATAGCTCAGTGAATTTTTTTTTGTTTTTAAGAAAAAAATACGCAAAACGACCACTGCCACAACGTGAGTGAGATAGTTATGATACAACAGAGATCAGACAACACTATGTCGCTCAATTATAACTCTAACAAGACTTAATGAATACAGAAATATATACATATGCACATATATACACAAATCAAAAGGTAATACAAGTCAAACAGAGTGAAAATAAACCGGCAAACAATGTACAAACTTTAATTCCATAATCACATAAAATTCAATGAAACCGTAAGACGGAAACACAAGGTATGACACGATATGTAAGCAAAAAAGTATCTTTAGCAATATTTTCATATTGTTAGTTGATTCAGATAAAACGGCAAGAGAAAGCGCAGCATCTCATTGCCGTATTTAGTCCGCGTGCGGGGAAGAAACCACGTGTGAACATGACGAGTGTTATAAAAAAGGGTCCGGTGATTTATTCGAGCAAGTGCACCCAAAAAGTTATTACTTTTTAGTCCTGTGTGGTAGCGTTTCATAAGACTTGTGCGGTAGTAATCTGGTAGGGTTAATAGCTTCATTTCATCAAAAAGCGGGGAAGTGTGACTTCCATACGGAACATCTGCAATGGCGCGAACTGCCCTTTTCTGTATTACGTGTAATTTGTGAATGTTCGTTAAAGTTGTCGTGCCCCAAACCAGATGACAATAGTTTATGTGTGATAAGAACAATGATTTGTAGATGAGAAGTTTAACTTTTTTAGGAAGCAGAAAACGCAACCTAGACAAAATTCCGGTTATCCGGGATACACTCGAAGATAACTTTTCAATGTGGGCATTCCATGACATATGTTCATCAAAAATTACACCCAGACATTTAAAACTCGGTACTATCTGAAGTTCCGAGGTGCCTAGCATTAACGGTGCATGCAAAGGGGAAGGTTTATTTCTAGGCCTGAAGTAAACAGCTTTTGTTTTTGCAGTGTTTAATTTTAAAGAATTAATGCATGTGCAGGAAGCCAACTTTAATAATACCTGGTTCGCATCATTGATCAGATCTTTGTAGTGTTGCGCAGTGAGAAGTAAGGTTGTGTCATCGGCGTATATAACACACTTTACAGATGGGTCAATGTTTACAATATCATTGATATATACGCAGGAATAAAAGGGGTCCCAGGATGCTACCTTGGGGCACACCTGCTGAAATTGCTTGTAAATTGGATGTGTGATTGTTGATGACTACCACCTGCTGGCGATACTTTAAGTAAGATTCAATTAATTTTAAAAAGACACCTCGGAAGCCATAGTGATTGCATTTCTGTAAAAGTGTAACATGATTTATGGTATCGAAAGCCTTTGAGTAATCTATAAAGATACCTAGTGTGTGTAGTTCGCGTTCAAAAGCATCTAATATGAATTCCTTCTGTGCTAGGAGAGCATGCTCGGTTGTGCGGCCTTTCGTGAAACCGAATTGGGATGAAGTGATGATATGGTGCTTATCTAAAAAAGAAACCATGCGTTTCTGAATCAGTTTTTCTAAACCTTTTGATATTACTGGCAGTATAGATATAGGCCTGTAATTGTTAAGAGAATTCTTATCCCCTCCTTTGTACAACACGATTACTTTCGCCACTTGTAGTTTTTGTGGAAAGATTCCAGTTGAAAATATGAGATTGAAGATATGTTCTAATAAATCAGCAATGAGATCCAGCACGTGTTTAATGGGTTTAATCTGGATATCGTATGTGTCACAGCATGTGCTGTTTTTTACAGACGAGAAAGCGTGAGCGATTTCGCTGGCTGCTGTCGGCGCCAAAAACGCGCTCTCTGGCGTACTGTCCGATAAATATGTAGTACAAGCTGGATTGTGCGCTTGTTTTGTTAAGGACACAAAATAATCATTGAACACGTTCGCTAAATCAGCATTGCGAATAGTGTCACCATTCACCACAAGCTCAGTGGGCCTGAAGTTGTTACTGTTACGGCCAAGAAACTCATTTAGTCTTGACCAAGCTAGCTCCGATTTGTTCATTACATCATTGTTGAAGGTGCTATTTAGGTACTTTCGCTTTTCGTGGCGCAGCATACTGTTAACTTTGTTTCTTTGGTCTTTGAAACGTTTTAGCGTGTCTTCATTTTTATTTTTCAAAAAGTGTTCGAATAATTTATTTTTACGTTTTATTTCCCTGATGCAAGATTTAGTCACCCAAGGTTTCTTAGCTCTGCGCGCAGGTCTCAGTTCTTTGTACGGAAAGCATTTTTTGTAAACTCTTGTTATTTTGTCGTGGAAAGCATTATAGGCAAGATCGGGTTCCTGCTCACGAATAACGTCTGACCAATCAGTCAATGATATCTCATTGCGAAATGCAGCCAATGTGTGCTCATTAATATGTTGAATAACTACTGATTGTTTTTGTTGCGACTGGGCATGACCCGCTCTTTCGTTTATCACCATAAATATGGGAAGATGGTCACTAATGGGTGCGCTCACAACGCCAGCTAAAGAATTCGTAGCTTCTATGTTAGTGATGAAAACGTCGAGTAATGTTGCGTTGTTTTTTTTCAATGCGAGTCGGAGTGGTGATAACATTAGCAAAGCCATTGGATTCAATTGTGTGACACAGCTCAAACTGCGACTGCGATGATCTAGCAAGATCAATATTCAAATCGCCTGCAAGGATTAGCTTACAACCGCTGTCACCAGCCCAACATAAGTATGAATCTAAAAATTCTAGGAAATTTGCCTTATTGCCGCTAGGAGGGCGATATAAAACACCAATAACGGAATTGTCACTTTGTACAGTCAGAACTTCATAATCATCAGTGATGCGGGAAAATTCTTCAATCAAAGAACATTTTATGGAATTCCTAGTCATTAACAACACTCCACCACCTATTTTGGTTGAGCGGTTCAAAAAGTAAGTTGCATAGCCAGATATCTTCAAAACTTCAGTTTCATTCCGGTACCATGTCTCAGTTATCATAAGATATTCAGGTTCAGAACTAAGAGTTGTCAAGAGAGCAATAATTTGATCTTCCTTGTTGCGTGCTGATTGTGCATTAAAATGAATGAACTTCGTGCTATTTTTATACATCGAGAACAATGCGCCTAATTTATCGAGTGACACATAATCATTGATTGCCATGTTAGTTTGATAACCGTCGTTCGGTTGACGGCTAGTGACTATTCCGTAATAACAGACAGATCCTGCATGTTGGCGATGATGTGAACTCGGCTGTCCTCAGTTTTTCGTGCCTTGATACGACCATTGTCAACCCATAGAAATTTCCAATGTTTTTCCCTCTTCAGGGAGAGCGCTTGTGCAAACAGTCTCTTGTTCTCAGGCGTCAGGTGGTCATTTACGTAAACGCTAGCACTTTCCGACTGAGGAAAGCCGAGTGTCTGGGTTGTTAGGCGAGCTTTACGTGCTTTACGCAGAAATTCGTCTTTCTTGTTCCGGGAACAGAATCTAGCGATTATGTTTGTGTCCTTTTTCGCAGGGACACGGTGAACTGCGTCAATATCAGCTGGATGTACAGGACACCCGATTACATCGCCCATTTTTTGAAGAATGGTGGTGCAGTCTTCACCTTTCTTAGAGGGCACACCCTTTATCTCGATGTTGTTAATTCGTGAACGCTGTTCTATGTCGGCTATTTTAGCAGTCAGTTGATCATTAGATTTCTGCAGGGACTTGTTTTCAGCAGTGACAAGCTCCTGTTTCTTTTTCATTTCTTCGTAGAAAGTGTTCATGACTGACACACTTTCACGAAGCTGCGCGACTTCAGCGCGAAGCTGTTGCACTTCACGCGCCAGTTCCGCGTTCGAAGGCATCATGCAAAAAAAATAATAATTAAAACAATTGAACTATTGTTGAACTATCCAACATCGACGCCCGGGAATCAATGAATCGCCGAGCCCACAGACTACCTGACGCACTACGCCGATATTAGGGGCCTCCCTAAAATGGTGCTGCCAAAGTGACAAAAATTATTCGGCGAGAACATCCTTCTGTGTCATGGCGCTCTGTAGGTCTTCATCACTCAAGCGCTCTGTAGGTCGACATCACTCAAGCCATCCTGCGATACACCGGGACCAGTCACCACAGGACAACTGCCTACCACCAGTAGACAAATGGCCTCACCGAGCATCTAAATAAAAGTCTTGCGGATATGGTGAACTATGCACGTCGGTGTCGAACACAATATGCGGGATGCCGTCCTTTCATATGTGACCTCCCAGGCAGCACGCCGGCATTGGACCGATCTCGGCCCAACATCGGCTAACGTCGGCGGCAATATTGGCCCCATGTCGGCAAATGACGCTCGCGCTACTTTCACCCACATCGGTCCGATGTCGGCTAGCCGGCGTTGGGCCGATGAGGGCTAGCCGGCGTTGGGCCGATGAGGGCTAGCCGGCGTTGGGCCGATGAGGGCTAGCCGGCGTTGGGCCGATGAGGGCTTGCCGGCGCCGGGCCGATGACGGCTTGCCGGCGTCGGTCCGAGACCGTCCAGCCGTCATTCAGCAGATGATGGAAAGCCGTCATTGGGCCTATGTAAGCTGGCTGATGCCGGCGTGGTGTCAGCCTCGCCGACGTCGGGAAGCCGCCGGTGCGACGGTTAGCACTCGTTATTATGGTAATTTACCGTGCGGTGAGTAAGGTAATATACTGTGCCGTTGTAGTCAGCTCGTAGCCAATTTAGATGGGGACACCGATGGTAGTTGCTCGATGCGTACAGTAGCTTGAATTAGAAAGGCTGATACGCGTGTTATAAAGTGAAACGGCTGCGCGCCGACCATGCATAGTTCGGTGTTCCTGTGATTACTGTACTGTAAGTCAGCAGTGCTAAAGAAACCTATTCGCGGCACAACGGCATTCATCGATTACCATTGGCGCCGTATTCGGTAAATACGTCATAAGCAGAACGACCTATTTGGGGTCTTAGCGTAGCATTGAGAACCAAAATTCTGTGGAACCGTGCAAGGCCGAGAAGGAAAGTCAATATTGTCTCCAAAACAACTAAAAGAATGAAAGTCCTGCTGCATCAATTACGCATGCGTCTAGGTAATGAAGGAGCAACACATTTGCAAAGTGATAAACAGACATTTATTCACACATATGAACAGACGCCAGCAGTTCCGGAATAATGATGCCATAAAGGAACACCTAAACATCTATAGATACCGTATCCAACATCTAAAACGATCCCACAGCCACCGTACTACTCATGAAAAACACGAAAATATTGAGAATCGAGAGTGGGGTCAGGCGAAGAGTTACAATCATTTCAATGTTATTCACGGCACATTCAGAATAAATATTTAAAAACATAGAACGGGAAAAAATATGATTAAGAATTAATGAAGAATATCATAGGTACTTGTGTTTTGTGGACGATATCGCGCTTTTCGGCAATGACGGTGACGAATAAAAAAAATGCTGGTGATGTAAATGAAAGAAGCCGGATTAAAGATGTACCCAAAGAAAACAAAGATTATGTTAGGCGGCCTGGCGAGAAAGAGAGATTAAGGGTGGCAAACAGACTAGAAGAGCATGTATACGCGTGGGCTAGTAACTAACAGAGGAGCCCCCCCCCCCCCCCCCCCCATTTTTATCAAATTCACCGAAAAGTAAGGTTGGGTGGGTTCGCAAACGTGAGTCCATAGTAACACATGACTGGAAATTAAATTACCCCTATCCTTTGAGCGGACATCACAATTCTTTCAGGCATAATTTATGGGACACAAACATGAATAAACTACAGCACGCGACCTGAAAAACGTTGCGAGTGGTGCCGCAAGGTTCCGTATACTGTACATCTAAACAAGGTAGACACGCAAGCACGCATTTCTTATCTCAAGGTAAGAATGTAACGGAAAAGAAGCGTGCATGAATACCTTTCACGTGTGGCTCTTGGATTGGTAAGAACACGAGCGAATAAAAGGCATGGTCAATAGCGAACGCACGATAAAGAGTACAAAAATCTGACTGGACAGACGTAAGAGCAGTCAAGACGTGTCCTTAAATAAAGCGAGCGAGTCCAATATGGAAGCACGTAGCCACTGGTTGCTAGCTGCGGTGATATCTGCCGAAAACAGTGCTGGAATCTTGCCGCATATCCGTCTCGCACACGTTTTTGACTTTCCTCCGCACATGTCCACACACCGACACTTTTTGAAGAATTCTGCTGGCCGGAGCGAAAAAGCCTGCTCTCGCTACAACTTATCCTTCCTCGGAGCTGGCTACCCTTTCCTGCCTGGTCAAGCAAGTTTCGCGACAATAACGCCGAATGACAGGAGTAAAAGCGGGGAAGGGGGGGGGGGGGGGTAGAGGTTGAAGAAGACGAAAAAAAAAAAACACTGACTCTTCCTTCTTAGGAGCCCGGCTCAGCCTCCGACAATAGTGTGCGCCCCCCCCCCCCCCCCCCCCGTGTCCCCTCCCTCCCCCCCCTCCCCAGCATGTCGTCTGTGGGCTACGTGGAATTTTCAATGCATCGCTTGTTACAACGCGTCGCTACGTGAAAACTTTCCGCACACCACGTTGCAACCGCATTTTTTATCGTATTTACAGTGCAATTATAGTAACATTAAATGCGACTGTTTCTAAAAGCACGTGGGAAGCAATCGTGGGAAGGAAACGAGATTTTTACTTCAAAATGATAGGTTTGGGACAAAAAGACGGCGATAAAGTGGAAACACGAACTGGCAAACACGTGTCAAACACGTGTTTGTATGTTCGTTAATGATTGTTGGTCTTGGTGGGCTGGTTGGTTTGGAAGGTTTTTACCGAAAAAACGTATCTAGACTTCTTCCCGGTCTTTATTCTTGCGCCATACCTATTTTTCTCAAGTATAATGAACAACTAGCTCAGCAACACTCCTTGTTGAGCATTTTACTACTTCCACGAGGCAAAATTATGTGACATCACTGAAGCAAATGCGTTTCTTACGATTGACCACAACATGCGCGTGTGTAAATACGTGCACACCCACAGACAGAAAACTATTCGTGCAGTTTATAAGCACTCGCACCATGCGGTCAGTGGCTGAAAGGATGTAAAGGATACAGCGCTAGAAATATGATGTAAGGCCCGGTTTATGCACAGAATTAGTATTCACATCAAACTTCTTCCGCTAAATGTATTCCTGCTGGAATGATTGGGCGAATCCTGATGCTGGATATATCAGTGAGGTCTACCGACCAATGGCAAAAACATTTATGAAAGAGAAGTACTTTGAATGTAAGTTCGGTTTTTATAGCGTTGAACAGCTCGTCAACGAAATGGCTATCTAATGTGAGTCAGTCTGAAGGCCGCTTTTTGGGTAGAAAAGCCACAGTGCTAGTGATAACTGTTAGTTAATCTCCTTGCAGAAACTAACAAGAGGATGCAAGCTATTTACTCGGCGTTACTTCGCGCCCCGAATAGTAGATGCGGCATAAGCACGATACAATGCATGCATGCACTTTCTTATTTTTGCTAGTACACCAATCCATGTAGCAGCTTTCTGCAGCTTAGGCGAGTAATATTCAAGCGCTTAATGCTCTATGGCATTACAAGCTTGTGTTCGACGTCGACGTACAGTAGACTGCCAGCATGTCAGCGACGGTTTTATTTAGCCGCTCGGTGAGACCATTCGTCTGCGGGTGATAGTTGCGGTTGTCCGTCGGTGACTTGTATGTCGAGATGGTTTGCGTTATTTCCACCGTAAAATACGTACCTGTGTCGGTGACGACGACTTCTGTAGCGCCACGACGCAGGAGGACGTTCTCAACAGGGCAATATATGACTGTCTGAAGGAAGACAAGAAGGTATTCCAGCTTCGCCGATGAAAGCTAACCAACAATTGACTCAGCCAGCATTGCTTTAAGAGCGGCAACAACACGGGTAAAAAGGCCCAATTCTGCCTGTGAAAGCCTTCAGCTGCCGATATCAGTTGAAGCAGCTGATACAAGGCAGAATGATGGCAAGCCCGGCCCAATGTTGCCGGTGAAAGCCATCGGCTACGGCGATATCGGCGGATGTGTGGCGGAACGGCGGCAAACTCGGCCCAATGTTGCCGGTGAAAGGTGATATATATCCACAAGGAACAAATTGCCTATATGCGCACCAAAAATGAAGCTTAAAAGTATCGTATTTACTCGAATGCACGCGAGCTCTGTTGCACATCTTTGATGCCTAAACTCGACCTTCGAGTCACAATATAGTGCCGAATTACATTTTTTTATTCTTGGACGAAATTACAAGTCAACCCTAGCGCTACAATCGTGATTGCGTTACACTCGAGTAAATGCGGTAGACAGAAAGTTGCAATGAAGCCAACCTGAAATTTTTGTAGCCGCACTTGGTCGCAATGTAGACAATTTGGTGCATGTTGTCACCAACACATGCCTTGGTTAGAACAGACTTATGGTTCGACGTTCCCGTTGTTGCGTCAAGGTGAGTTCTACGACGAGTCATTGACCTTGATATGTACTACCAATCGAACTACATCTAATACCACCCACACACCGTTGTGGCTTCGTTATGGGAGCTGTATATGGTTGTCGATAATTTGTTTCCTTACCTCCATTAGTCTCTTTCCGAACCAAAAAACCCTAGACCGGAAGGTAATGGAGATCAAAGCCTCGACACCGAAGTCAAGAGAGCCGCGCACCATCATCTCAAACGGATCGACAGTCGCCAGTGTATCCTTGTTGAGCAAGTCCAGGTTTAACGTCTTCATCCAGGTCACGAGGTCGGACGTCTGCGACAGAAACAGGACATTTCACTCTCAAACGAAGGAATCTGTTAACGAATATTTCCAGCATTATCACGAGTACTTTCACTCAACGACAACATAATTAGCGGGGAGACTGCGAGAGTTGATGAGTGAATAACATCTCTGCTCGGCCCTATGTAACAGTAAGAGCGGAGATCCTCATCAACATATGTGTGTTTGATACTTAGAATGTATATTTTAGGAGATCAATTGCTTTAAGTAGAATAAAGGAAAAACCTATGCGCTCATGCAAAATCCTGGTTTCGCGAAGCCTTGCCGTACCTCAAAGAATAAAGTGGCACTTATAGTAATGAGCAGCGGCAATAGAAGTAACTACGACAACACAGATGCTGTTACAGGATAGCTGAGTCACGTTCGTCATGATCGGTTATGTTGCGCTGACAAGGTGCTCGAAAACCTGAAATTTTCACAGATGTCGGGGATTCATGGTGCATAAAAATAGTAACAATAATTGTTGGGGTTTTGCACCCCAAAACCTTACATGATTACGAAGGACGCTGTATTGGAGGGCTCTGGATGTTTTGACCATCTGATGTTATTTTACAAGTACCTAAAGCTAAGTACATGGTCATCTAGAATGTCGCCGCCGCGGACACGCGGCCGCGGCGGGCGGGATTCGATTCCACTACCTTTCCAAGACCAGTCACCTAGTTTCATGATGCAGCAGCACATCCTATCAAGGTCTCATGTGTTAGGGAACCACAAGCCATGGTTAATGCAGGGTAATACTGAAAAGTACATATCTGTTCTCAGACACATTTTCAAGGGCGCTTGTAGCAGCCAGGCATGCCATGTTTGGCTGCAGATCTTGCGTTGATGAAAATGCTTCGCTTGAATTACTCCATCACATAATTACACACTTTTCGAACATCATACCGCAGTGAAATGAAAAACGGTCGTGTGTGTCTGGTACGCGGAGATAAATGAGGGGTTCTGGTATATCTCGTTCATGTCTTGGGAGTGCCTGGTTCACGACGTTCACGGACACCGTCAAAAAGATGCCTCAGTTCTCCGAAATTTCCAGGGTGAGTAAATTAGACAGCTATGTACTCCTTACTCGGCAAGTCTTATCTTGCAAGATGTATTAAGTTTTCATCGAACAATATTTGTGGCGCTCATTGCTTTCGCAAACGAAAGCCAACTTTCGAACACGTGTAATCGTCGGCGACATGCGAAATTCATTGAAAAATTAATTCACCTGGATCAGCGTCACCCAAGTAGTCACAAAATCGTCTGCAGCAAAAACATTTGCGCTGTAGCGCGAACAAAACCGTTGCAGACCATAGCTTCAACGATATGCCTCTTGAAACGGGCATCAACCGTTAGCAGAGCACTAAGTCGGGCAGTTCGTCTCCACTCATTTTGAAGAAGGCGCCCTGTCTTTCCTGGTTTTCTGTCCGTGTTTACTAGCGCAGTGAAAATGTCTTGAAAATCGACTGACACTTGAATCAAAATGTTTTTGTTATTGAGAAAGGCCCAAGTAACATTAGTGCAAATATTCTAGGAATGTTAACTAGTTATATAAGACTAGCGGTAAAGGGAAAAAATAATGCAATGTCTCTTTTGCTTAAGAGTTGGTCAAAATGTGAAAACGATAAGTACAGTTTTCATAAACGTGATCAAAGACAACCTGCCAATTTTGAGTTTATCTTGGGTCGGCGTTGTAGCCTTTAATGACTACTCCCCTGTGACGTCTGAAGTAATTTACGGGCAGCGAATCACTCGCTAACGCGCTGTGGATATTTACCACTGGACCCAGCTATTTCTTGAACAACTGTGAGTTTGGGCATGCAAAATGTGATATCGAAATTTGCATCCAGTCTTGTTGATGTCTCAGGATGGCACCACTTTCAATTCTTTTAGACGATGTGGTATAGCGTCAAAATTTGTTCAAAGTCAATGCGCTTCGTGAAGAAGTGGATGCCGTTGGTATACTATGCGTGATGATCTATATTTAAACAGATAATTACTTACCAACAGCTAATTATTAAGGCAATTTAACGCAGTTGTTCTAAATAGCCGCTTCATGAAGAAGCAAATCCAGGGTAATATTCTCGACCTTTGCTTTCAATCTACGACACCAAAGTAACAAAAAGCAAACAAAAGTAGCGACGCGAAAAGCAAAAGCCGGTTGTGCTGTTAAGATATGTAAGGCACCAACTTTGGAGACAGTAGTTACATGAAATGGGACGATAAATATGCACCAGGAATACACTAAGAAAAACTTCGCTCGTACAATCTACACTGTCTTGGTCCTTACGGGCGAGAATGCCGTGACTACGGCCCGCAAGCTAAGATGAGTTTGAGACCCCTGTTTTAAACGAAGTTTTCTTCCTACTGATAACACAGTAGCCACACGCTTACTTCCGTCCTGTATGACGAGGTGAAAGACATACAGGCTTGGTACATAGCAGCTGCTTTCTGCCACGACAGTTGATTGGACGCTGGGAAATGAGCACTGATAAAGTCTGTTCGGGTAGCGACTTCAACGGCATTTTCAACCTATGAAAAAGAGGAGAAGAGACGATGGTGTATGAGCAAAACACCCCGTTTCTGGAAATAGCGTTATAGAGCCGTCAAACGAGTGGCCTAAATTCGGTTTTAGTTGTGTCAAAAATACACACAGCATTTGTATTGGAACATGTGCGGACGAATAACGAGTTTTGTCAACGACAAACTGCGTATATGTTCGCTCGCTTTACGAGAACTGTCGTTTTGATGGCACGACGTTGCATCACGATGTTCACCAGGAGGAACGCAAAAACACATGTTGTGATAATTGTGGTGCGAGTGTTTCAGCAATCACTTCAGCGACTTCGCTATGTACCAACTGATTCGTGTTTTACGGAGACGACATGGGGGGAATTGCGTACATATTGCGCGCACATATGGAATCTACGCCAATGCGAAGCATAGCAGTGTACACGAGCTTCAAATTTACACGATGTGACTATTGTAACTACCTTCTCAATAGCATATACTCTACTAGCACAAGTGTTCACATATATATTAATACTCATCGCATTAACAAGAAAATTGTCAACGCCTTAGCTAACTTTTCCACGTCAAGCAGTATTCGATTTTTCTGAAAATATGTTTCAATAAGCGCAACAGACATTTCAGGATGCTAAGATGGTCTTCAAGAAAAAGTACAGGGAAATGCAGCAAGTCTCCGAAAAATTCCTAATTTCACCACTAATGGGGATATGAATACATCTCTGACTTGCGAATATTTGTCTAATCTACACTCTAAAAACTGCTCAGATTACTGCAGGAGTAAGAAGGCCGAGCTGCTCTTCAGATTTTTCTACTCTCGCAAAGCGTCGGATGGACTGAAAGCATTGTTCACTCTGTATGAAAAGAGAGAGTGAAAGTGCTTTATACTCTACAGGCGTATTCACACTTGAGAAACGAAATGAAAACGAAAACGCCAGAGCTGCCGGAAAACCACGTCCGTGCGCGTCGAAAACATTCACATTCGTTCTGCCGCTCGTACATGCCACCTCCGCCGCCGCCTTCGCCAATTTGAGAATTCATTCCATTTTGACCGTTTCCTGATCAATAAATTCCGTGTCGAATTGCAGTTATGCATGCAAAACATTGAAAAGAAACAGCTTGCACCTCTTGAAACACGTTGTTTCGGGAGATACACCAGCAGAAACGACACGAGCGGACACATCGGCAGCGGTGGCGGCGGACTCAGCCGGCTGTGCAAAAGCGAGACACGTAGGGGCATGCCGATACGCTGCACTCTGCTGCTGCTACACCTTGTTCTACTTTCAGTGTTCTCGGCGATCATAGTCCAAAACAGGCTCTCGATTAACGCCTCCTTTATTTCTTTTAATGCCAGTGCAAACGCGCGCTCTCAACGGGAGCCATCGGTCCACCTTAGTTAAGGGAGTGGTCGTGATGAGACGCCACATGAAGGGTAGAGCTGCTTGCGTCACACGTGCGTCCGAGCACTTTCCCACGGAGATGCGATAGACGTGTTTCCCTCTCCAATATCATACGTCTGCCAGATTTTTTTCCTGCGTGCTCCTTCCTTGTATAATGGATATAGGAGGCACAAAGAAACGAGGACAAGAAACGACAGGACTGGTGCCGTCCTTGAATCTTTGTCGCAGCGAATTGCACTTTTTAGAATAGTCTTTTTACTGACTGTCGTGTGTCATTCTGTAAAGAGGGATTGGCAATGTGACTCGCGCATGCGCTTGAAGTTGCCTAGGAAGCAAATCTTTTTCCAATAAATCAGTTGTTAGTTTGGCACCAGTCCTGTCGTTTCTTGTCCTCGTTTCTTTGTGCCTCCTATATCCATTATACTATGCACCAACTAGCCCAAGAACGCGTTCTAGTCAATCTCCTTCCTTGTAGCTCCAAGAAATGCCGCCGCCGCCTCACAGCGCTCCTAAAGACAGCGCATGCAGCAGCGTCGCAGTGACGCTTCCCCATTGGTTGCCCGCATAGCGCCACGAACGGAGACGCGCTATCTCAAAACTCCGTGTCTCTTACAGTACCAGCGTGACCGCCAACATTGTGAACAGGAGGAGTGCAAGACGCCGCTTCACCGGTATGTACACAACTGAACACAAAATTACTTCATATGATTTCCGTAGTGAGGCACCATATAAACAGTTCTCTCCCCCATGACCGCGTTTCTCAGTCATGCCTGAATGCTATTCCGGCATGATAGAGAAACGTGTTTATACTCCTGCTCCTGATCTATGTGTCGATGAGCCGGCACACCGCGATTATTGACCACTCCTTCATAACCGCACATATATGCAGTAAAGAGTACTGCATTTGTTTGTTGTGGCGTTAGAGACGACTAAGAAAAAGAACAAGCAGCTCCAGCGCCGCCCAGTGAATTCAGAGCACTTTAAAGAACTTCGAACTCTTAATATCCGCGTTTTAGCTTGACATTTGTGTAGTTAAATAAGCGAATATGACCTCTTACAGTCGGTCACGATGGAAACTAAATTCAAAGGATTATTGCATTTTTCGTACATCAATATTCATGTCTCTCACAACGATCGTCGCACACGGAGGATGCTGCCATTAGCCTCTTTTACGGTATGGCTACAGTGAAGTATTGTGGCTGTAGTCGCGGAACGTGAACAAACAAGGCCGGAAATGTGTCCAAGCGGGTGACGACAACCTAATTGTTCAGAGTGCAGTTCAGAAGTGCGATGTTTCCTATCCCAGACATGACAAACCGTTTAGCGAGTCAGTGCGAATGTCTCACATGTCTTCGGTTACACTCATTCTTTTTTACTGCAAAATTGATCGTATTTACGTTTCAATTTCGCGAAGCTCAAAACAAACACATGAACTGTATACAGTCCGCTTTGGTTTTCGCACGTGCGCAGACACTCAAATCTGCGTGTCTCAACAAGAAACTGTAGACATATTAAGGACATTACTTGAAGAAATAAACGCCCAAGCGCCATCTCCCAGCGGGGCATAGCGGTGCGTCTAGAGGCCGTGAGTTCGAGTGTCACTCGGCCTTTTTTTTCTTTTTTTTGACGTATTGCTAGTTATTCAGCGATCATTAAGGTCCGCGGGTGGTGAAAATTGTCAATAGCAATTATAATGCCCAATTTTGGCCCGAGTTCAGATATTTTTTTTCGTGAGGTGTATTACTACTCCCTTCAGTGGGGTCATGCTACTCTGCTTGGGCCAGAGTTATGATACTCTGTTGAGATGGAATACTTTGACCCTTACTGGTGGCAATAATATATTCTGCCTCAAAAAGGGGTGGTTTACTCTGGAAAAAAAGAGTTAACTATAGGACAAGAAAACTACTCTGCCAATGACAGTGCCCGGCAGTCTCTTAGTTCTTAAAGTGTAACGCTATCTAATCTAGCCTAATGTAAACCAACAATATTCAGTAGCAAATACTGATCATAAGATTGATCCCTCTATGAGTCGCCACCGCACCACCGTGATAGCAATCGTTCACCGGTGACTGCACACGTAATCATTGTTTATTGAATCCGTTACGTCATAGTTATTTTAAGCACGACATCTAGCAAAGAAAAATAACTAAAGTACAGTGTCCGTTGGAGCAGTGACAGCATCTGTTCTCACTTACCTGTCTGAACACGGTCTCGCCTCTGAAGCCCGCACAAACGTATTTGTAGAAGTCCTTGCATGGGTCAACGGTGTAGTCGATGCTGTATCGCAACGTCACTGCCAGGAAGCGGCAAAGAGACCCCGTGCACACATTTGGGCCAAGGCCAGAGGGCGTAACATGATGCCCCTGGTCCGGAAACGTTACGGATCTATTTGTCAAGTGTGATGGAGTCGTTCTCGATGGCGCCGTTACACTGGGCGCCGGCGTTTTCGGAACATCGAAAAAAGGCAAAGTGTCCACCTTGCGGTGAGAAAAAATACACGTATTAGAATCAAAAGCCGGTACTTGATTCGCTAATCGAGCGAGTAATTTTTTTCCTCTAAGTTGAAATGCGTGCTGAGAGCAAATAAAATGGAAACAGAGAGAGCGTTATCCAAAAAAAGAGGGACCGGTGTTTACACTTCACTAGCTTTACGCGGTATAAACTATGTGTATATAGGGATGCGTAAGATGCAATTGATAGGGATCCTTTCTGACGATATCCGAATTATTGATCTATTCACTTGGATTCAACACTTCGTCTTTTATTTATTCATTTTTCAAAATACACTTAGGGGTTCGTTTAATAGGCTGAGGAGGAGTGTGGCATTGTATCTTCCCAAAACCGCGTAAGAGTCATAGCATTTTTCTTTTCATCTCCTTGGAATGAACGATATTTCATAGTCGTAACCTTTTGGTGCCCTTAAGTTTTTTTTTTTTTCAATGTACAGCAACAAGTAACCTAATGGATGCGTAAACAGCGAACAAGAAATCTCAATTATGAAATAATGGTCTCAGAAAAAAAATATCTTTTTAACAGAATAGTGAGGTATTGCTACACAGGAACGTTGCCCAGCTGTGGTATTTGCTTTCCATCTTCCCAGAATATTCAAGAACGCGCTGCAAGTAATCGTTGCTGCCACGTCTGAATATTTCTTTGGGATGCATGAACAACCAGTAAAATAGCACACTTATACTGCTAGAACAAAAAAAATGTTTGTTCGTAGCTTAAAAATGAGGCGTTCCTTCAGACGAACCTTTGACAGCTGTAAAAATTGCATTGCCACAGCCGAAGATTCAACAACCTAATACATGACCTCTAACAAAAGGTTGCAGCAGCTTCTACACGTTTGTCTCAAGCTGTAGACGTTTCGCCTTGGTCGCTTGCCAGAGATGGCATCCGCCGCATCATGCAGCACTCCTCAAGAATACCGACTGTGGTCTGTCCTTCCGATCAGTGTGCGCCTGATATTAGGTTCGCGGCATACTATCTTGTGGACAGCTCTGGAAAACGTTGAACCGCGGTGAGCTAGAAGACTAGAAAGACAGCATTAGCCTGTTGGGAAGAAGTCGCTTCATGGTGTGAAGGAATGAAAGTAGAGGAATGTAAAATATTGTCCGTTTACTCAGAAATGGCCGCGATAGGAAATCGTCTGCATCCCCCCAGGCACGTGCATACCAGGTTGGTGACGACGTCCACAGCATACCAACGCACTCCCGACCAATACCCGCAGTGGGATTACAGTAAGCGGCATAGAGGACCACCGCCAATATCACCGCCTAATTTGCGAGCATGCCACGGTACGATGACGCAGTGTAAATACATATATTGCGCAGCCAACACGCTATCAAACGCAGGTTCTACAAAGCGCGGGCGGCTTCCCTCCCTTCCTACAGAGAAGTAACGTAAAGTCTCGCGGTGACATTCGCCAAACCAGAAATGCTGACGGCTCACCTAGCATCAAGAAAGGGGTCCGTGAAAAGATGAATGCAAGATAATGTATGGTAGATGTAGTTTTTTTTTTAAAGAGTACATATTAGCTTCGAAAATGCTTTCATAGTAAATTACCTGTAGTCTGCGTACACGGGCTCTATTTTGCCGCAGCCAAAGTTCCATAGGAGTTATGAACTTGCAAACACTCGTTAATTATGACAATGTTGCAGGCCGTCAGAATGTATGGCGTAACCATACAAAGAAACCAAAAACTGCACGTAGTTCAAGATATTTTTCATCGAATCTCACTAGCGATGTCTAAATTGAGCGCACCGAACACACAGGAATCGCGACAGTTCTATTTCCACAAGCTGGAAATTCCCGTCACGAAGTAGAGACGTTTCAATGAAAGCGCGTGCCGGCGGCATGGTTATATGCGGTTTCTTGTCATCTTGAAAGTACCAGCGGCTTGCGTCACTCTGGCGTGAGACGTTTGCTGCGTATTAGTTTCGTTGACGGTATGCACAAGAAACGGCAGTTTCCTGCTCAAGTGTCTCGTTTCGCGTTGACCTCGAGTAAAACACTGCCGCCGTGGAATTGGTGCAAGAGGCCTTTCGACCTTCCCCGACCGAGCAGCCCATGGAGGGGAAACAGCTTGGTGTGACGTCATCGTATGGCGTAACCGCATGTCATAGGAGGACGTGATCACATGGCATCGGTGGGCCAATCTCGGAGCTAGTAAAACACCACGACAACTGGCCAAATTTTCATTTAGGAGTGAGGGGGGGGGGGGGGGAATGAAGCCTCATGCCATCCTCTGAGAACGCCAAATTAATTGAAATGCGCGTCTTTCACACTGCGGATTATTATATATTGGAATTGTCGTCCGCGATTGCGTAACTAAATGCGTCACTCTGTGTGCAGCATGCTTTCACCTACAATTGTGACGGAGAGCGTATAGCATACCACCAGTTTTCCTTTCACTGTGCAGCATAAATATCATGGGTATCCGCTACGACGCATCTTCCTGGAGAGCGCCGAAAGAATGCTTTGCGGTTATTCTTGATAGGAAAGAAATAAATAAGCAATACACATCGCACGCAAAAAATAAGCTGTTGACTTGTGTGTCTGAAACGTCTTGCCATTTGTCATGGCTAGCTTCTACTTCAACAAAGGTTGACGCTTCCGTTGACTCAATTTGTGATAACTATATTTGATCAGTTTCTCGTAACGGGTTCTTCCGGTCGGACGTAACACACTGGCCGCATTTCCTGCGCACCCGGCACGCTTGGTTTGTAAATCGCCTTTAAAATTCGATGTTCACTATTTCAAGTTACAAGCAGCTTCTGATTTCAAGACAGCGGATATTTAATACTGTATACTGTGAAGGCCAACAGCTTTCTCATATAAACAACTTCCCGGATGTTTATAATCTTAGAATTAACGAGTTTTCGTCTATTAGCAAATTCTATGAAACTATGGCTGCGATAAAGTTATTCCGCCTTTACGTAGTGTTCCTGCGTGAAGATGATATGCGACTGCAACTCATGACATAGTTACAAACATTCTGTGTTTTCTATAAATGGTCACGCATAACAAAAAAATTACACCATCTCCCGCTAAAGGGAACCATGTGTAGATGTGAAGCAGCAGGGCGCTAACGCTTACACTGGCGGTGGCGTTGACGCTGGCCCTATCGCAGCGTTGCGCAGGAGAGAAAACTGAGGAGGCGCAAAGCACGAAGTGATGGAGCGGTGTTTCCTACTGGAACATGCCAATCGCTGCTAATGGGCAATGAGAGACAGAAGACTCCGACTGGACACAGAGACCCGCACTCCGCTTTTAGTTAACGCGCACGCTGCGAATTTTTATTGTTCAACAACGCACAGGAGAAATCTTCCACCGGCACCACCTTGGAGGTCAAGATCCATTGCCATATATACGGGATGGCCAGTGAACGGCTGTGCAGCGCGAGCAGTCGGTTTTTTCAACCAAGAAACTCGCTAGCAGACGCTGCCTGCGTCGGCGTCGCGAGGCGAGAGAGGGGGAAGCGGAGAGGAGAGAGAGGGGGTGACACGCATGCGCAGTGGGAGTGTGAACGCCGTGGGCAGGGGATGCGTAGAGGAGAGAGGGGGGAGCGTAGGAGAGGAGAGGGGGGACGCGCATGCGTAGGGGGGAGTTAGACGCCGCGGGCAGGGATGGAGAGAGGGGGGGGAGTGTAAGAGGGGAGAGAGGAAGGGAGGCGCATGCGCAGTGAGGGGTGTGGTCGCCGTGGGGAGGGATGCCTAGAGGAGAGAGAGGGGGGAGAGGAGGTTTTTTATTTTTATTTTTTTCTTTAACTGTTTGCGCATGCGCAGTAAGGGTGGGCACGCGGCACACCACCACCACCACCACCACCACCACCGGATTAAGCTTCGCCATAAGATGCTTCACATCTAAAAAACGTAACCTACCGCAACCTGAAAGCATCGTAGACAAATTGCAGTGTTGTGAACACTTGCTGAAATCCACTATTTTGAAGACGCTTCCGAAGAACGAGATGGTGACAGACCGCTTTGTCTTTGCTTTGGGGTACATGTAACTACGTAATAAAGCGGAAAAGAGGAACAGGGTTTGTTCGGTCGGTAAAGTCTTGCACGCCAAAGGAGTCCTTGTATGTGTGCACGCTAAGATGCTGTAAAACTTTAACAGATATGTTCAGCACAAAACTAAAAACTTCAGTTGTTAGTTTGCGCCAGTCTGTTGTAAGTGTTCCTTTCTCGTCCTCGTGTTGTTTGCGCAACGTTATTTCTTCCAGCAATAACTGATGAACCGCGCGCCTAAGGCACTCACCATGGTTAAGTCATTCTCTGCTGACTGTCGGGAGAAGATGATTACGAACGGTATCATGCTGCAACACAGTCCCAGACCCACAGCAATTAAAATAACCAGGGACAGGTTGATCGAATGGCGCTCGCGTCCTTCCTCAGGGTCATCCTCTGGAAATCGGCGCTTGTAGAGCACTTCTTCCTGTGACCCCTGTATTATTAGTGACAACGGCAAAAACAGCTGGTTAACGATGCTGCGAACAAAATCACTGCAGTTAGGCAGTTGCTGCTGTGCTCATCTATAATGTGACGTATGACTCATATGATGCTCCGTTTGTGCACAAGATATCCCCGCAGAGATATGAAAGCCTGAAGCCTACACAACGTCAATCTCGCCCTGCAGTAACAACCAGCTTCAAGCTCGAAGATTCCCAGTGTGACCACGTACCCTTGCCATGGAACATTAGAACGTACAAAACGAAGACCACAACCACAAAGACAGATTAAGTGTCCCCAGTGTCCATGGTGTTTTTGCAAGCACTTACGAAGCCTAGCCTAGGAACTTCAAACAATATATATCGCCGCGTATACCTTGTTTTTATAAAACCCGACCATATCGTTCCTAGAGTAGGGTGCATTACACTGTGAGAAAAGCGGTACTTTTTTCACAACAATCAATTCAGACACGCGCTCATGGCTACTGGAAACCGCTACGTGGATTTCTTTATAAAACTTCGGATTTTTCCCCAAGTGACCCCCATTATTTATCGCTGTACCTAAGCATGCATTTCTAACGGTGAATATTGTTATCAGTGACCGATGTTGAGCTTTCCACGCGTTCGGCAGAAATAAACGTCAAAAACTTGCAAGATAGCATAAGAAAACTCGTCAGGATGAAGGGTTCAGATGGAAAAGATGTTAGATGAGTGGCTCCTAATTAATCTTGATGATCATCCTAATTTACCACTTCATAGGTGAACCCGAGTAACAGAGAGAGAGAGAAATTACACGTATAAACACACGTCGAGAATCACTGGGATAAAGCTTTGACCTCTGGCCCCATTCATACCCCTAACTTTCGACCGGAATCCCATGGCATTTCGGTGGCGGTCAGGGCAAGATCGATGGCTTTGTACTGTTCTTCAGCTTCGTGGTTGAGTAATAAGGTCTCCCACAAATATACATTTCTATTCGGACCGTTGTAGGAAGGGTAATATAACATCCATGTTCCCCAAATATCCGGCTCACGAAGCACGTTTGGTTTTTTGAATAATGGAATTGGGCTTTAGTATCTCTAAAGAATTACTCGTGCGATTGCTCTTCCATGCACACAACTTACAAGACGAAATGACAAAAATACCAAAATTATTCCGACGCCTTTCATTACATCGTTGCTTGCAGCGATTGTGCTGTAGACCACATTAACATCATGAAATAAGCAAAAAAAAAAACAATGCACGTCACCATGTTTCAGAGGAGTGCGTTTGGACGTTCCAGGAACAGAGGCGATGATCCCGTGCGCTGAAAAACGAAGTGCCCCTTGAGCCTTAAAGGAAGCAGCGTCTCCAGCTTCCGACGTAGGACTAACACTGATGTGTTCGCAAGCTAGCGCGTGCACTGTGTGATGGCGATCGTGATTCTTTTTTATGCTTCTGGCGCATACCCTCTATAGGAGGTGGGTCACGAATTGGGTGGTACAGTAAAATACCACACTAGCGAACATGAATTAAACGTATTATTCATTTGTACGAACTTTTTTAAATCCCCGTGCGAACCGTCATGAACCTAATGCTGACAGAGTGCGTTGCAGTTCTACGAACATATATTGTACCATAATTCAATGTCTTGCAAGTCATTGTTTACTTCAAGAAGTACAAGCGCATTTTTTTGTAACCTTGTTTTCCCGTGCTCTCCGCGATCAGCTCCGGATATGCCACAGCACCGGAGCTAATCGCAAGGGGCCACATTTTTGACGTCGACTACGGCGCTTAATTCACACGAGGTGGACAGTGAGCCCCACATTGCTTTGAACTAGATTGGCTCTAACGCGTAAAGGAGAATCTCGAAAACGAGCAGGCAGCCGCATTTTCTCTGGAGTTGCAATTTGCTGATAAATTTGCTGATGTTTTGCTTGCTGGTATTATGCTTGCCTGTACTTCTCCTGTTTACTTGCTTGTATTTTATTTCATTTTTTTTCTACATGACCACGTGTCTGCGGCCAATCTGCTCAGGGTCAGGAATCCCGTCAAGCTGCTTTTAGCAGCTTTTAATTTCCTATTATTGCATCTTTTTCACTTTTTAACCTGATTTGCATTTTGTTTTTTGTTGACCATTACCGTTGTATGAAAATATTGAATCATTGTACTTCAACATTGGGCTTGAACACGACTGCTGAAAAATATTGCTAATTAAACTGAATTGAACTGAACTGACTGGCGTCGTTTTTCTTGCGAAGCGGCGTCCTCATAAAGAAGAACCTTTCACCACTTCGAGCCAACTACCAAGTACCCGACCTGAAGTCGTCCATGTCGTGCGCCTCGAAGCCGTATTAAGTGCGTTAACGAACCTGATGAGTGTACTTTGTTTTGCTGTATTATTGTACTTTCTTGCCTGTATTATTGCTGATTCTGCTTTCCTGCTTTATTATTGTACAGCCGCCAATTCTTTTCACCTGAACACGTGAGCGTCGACCGGCGAGCCGATAAGCGCCGTATAGCGAAACACGGCGGCGAAATGAACGAGGATACGCGCATGTGCCGGATGAACAGTCTTGTGCTACCTTTTGCCAGGCTGTTCCGGGAACCGGACACCGGGACACCGGAAATCGCCGCTTATTGAATCAGTGGTCGATGCTCACTCGTCCAGGTTAAAAAATAGGCGGCTGTACTTCCATTTCCCGTTAAAGCATCGGGACGATGCCTTTTTGCAGGGGGGGCAATGCCACATCCACTCTTTTCTTGCTTTTTTCATATTACCACCGCATTACAATATAGCTGCTACCTTACGCAGAGCGCGCCCGAATGACTGGGAACTATCTAGATAATCTTAGAACCTTCCGATGCAATTACGTGCTCGGCGCGAACATTAGAGCTTTTCTGGAACTTACGCGACCACTAGCGATAACGCAGGAATCTTCGATGATGCATGTATAAAAGCCGACGCGCTTGACCGCTTGTCAGTTTTCCGACGATCGACGCTCTGTGCGCCGCTATCATTGTACAGTGTGTTTTGCTGTGGTCTGTCTTTTCGTTTCCCTGCCACAAGTTCGGCCAAATAAAGAGTTTCATCTTTGAGACGCCGTCTGCTGCCTTCGTTCACGTCACAACCACGTGACAGTATCTTAGTAACCTGCGATCCGCTGATGATATTGCATTGATCAATAATTCAGGAGACGAATTAGAACTTATTATTGCGGAATTGGTACGGGAAGCAGAAGAGTGGGTCTGAAAATGAATATGCATTAGACTAATGTGCGACAGTCTCGGCAGAGAACACCGCTTTGAGATAGGTGGCGAGACACTGGAAGTTGTAAAGGAATATGTCTACTAAGGACAGGTAGTAACTGCGGAGCCGAATCATGAGAGTGAAATAACTAGAAAAACAAGGACGGGGTGGAACACATTCGGCAAGCCTTCTCAAATCATGAATGGTAATCTGTCACTATCCCTCAAGAGGAAGGCAACGAACGCCTGTATCTTACCGGTACTTACCTATAGAGCATAAACCTCGAGTCTTACAAAGAGGGTTCAACTGAAATTTAGGACGATGCAGCGAGCAATGGAAAGGAAAATGGTAGGTGTAAACTAAAGGGACAAGAAGAGAGCAGAATAGGTCAGAGAACAAACGGTGGTTAAGTATATCATGGGAGAGCACTTTTGAAATCGAGAGGAAGAAATGGATATGGGCCGGGTACGTAGAGCGTAGGCAGGATAACCGCTGGTCATTAAGGTAAACTGATTGGACTACAAGAGAAAACAAACGCTTGAAGGGGGGCGACAGAAAATCAGGTGGCCAGATGAGATTAAGAAGTTTTCAGGTATAACGGGGCAGCAGAGAGCACAGGGCCGAGTTGATTGCCGGAACATGGGAGAGCACTTTTCCCCTACAGTGAACGTAGTCAGGCTGGTGATGATGGTGATGAAGGCACCATACGTGGTCGAAAATTCCGGAGCCTTCCACTAGGGCATCTCTCATAATCATATCGCGGTTTCGGGTCGTTAAACCCCATCGGTTATTATTACTAAAATCACGTAACATCATGCAACTGGTCCTGTTACTATAATCACGTAACATCGCCTACAAACTAGTGAAGTGACTGAAAGCACTTAGAAACCCTCACGCGAACGAAAGTCACTAGTCACGTGACTAAAATCACGTAGCATAAAGTACCTACTAAACTGACAACAAATCGCGTAACATTAGGCAACTTCTACTCACGTGAATTCAATTGCGTAACGTTACATGACAACTGGTCACGTAAATAAAATCGATGTAACATTGCCTAAAAACTAGTCACATGACTAAGATCTAGAGATATTCCGTAACAACTATCCACATGACTAAAATCACACAACATTACGTAACAGCCAGTGACATGGCTAAAATCACGTAAGAATAATCAGATGACTAAAATCAAGTGACTATACTCACAGGAATAGAATAACGTAGCATCACGTAACTATTCAATTGACGATAGATCACGCATCATCTATTCGCGTGCCTAAGATTTCGTGATATCCCGTGGTAAGTAGTCACGTGACCGAAATCAATGTAACATTGAATAAAAACAAGCCACTCGGCAAAAAAAAAATCCTGCAAAATCACGCAGAAACGCGACTAAAATCACCCAACTTTACGTAACAGCCGGTCACGTGGCATGTTCGCGCTATAAACCACGCAACAAGTATTCACGTGACTAAAATCGCCCAACCTTACATAAGAGCCACTCACGTGGCACCTTGCGTCAGAACACGTAATATCTAATCACGTGAATAAATAACGTAACATTACGGAACACTTGTCACGTGACTTAAACCACTTTACATAGCGTAACAATTTGCGATTTTAAAAACACGTAACATCACCTGACGTGATCCCGCCAATAGCACTGATACGTTCGTACTGTGGGTAACCGATCGAAACCGGAGAAATATCCCCAACGAGCCAAGCCTAGCGACACGTACTACTACCAGCAAAAACCTATGATCTCTAGCAAAAGCTTGGCATTAGTAGCAATACTTAGCTTGGTCGTACACTAGCTCTGCAGGTGCTTCCAGCCCTCCGTCATTAGTGCGAGCTGCCTACTTTGCTTGGCGATTCCTCTACAAGCGTAAGAGTCAATCCACTTGAAACCAAAGTGGGGGCCCCCTTTTTGCTTCGTGTAAATCAAGCGTGATAGACGACGTAAAAACGTAGTTCATGTGATTAGCTCCGGTGGTGCGGCATTACCGGTGCTGATGGCGGAGGCCAAGGTAAAGCATGGCTACAAAAAACGTATGGCTGCTCCACTACTGTGAAACCTCAGGAAGTGCGTAGCACAGGCACTTAGCGATTCCCGTTTGCACAATACCACTCCTCCGTTCACCAAGGCGTCTATGACGCCAATGTGTGGAGGTAGGCATGTAAGGGTTTCCGCGGCACTGAGTAGAATTATCGTAGGGTAATTGGCAAAGTCGGCGTGCGACATGTGCACAAGGTTTCGCTGCGTTTTATCGACTTCCTGATTGTTACGGCAGTTGAGATACGCGTCCTCTGCAGCGAGTTTCTTCAGGTTGTTCCCCCTTCAATTGTAGTAAGCGAAGCCCGGGAGAAAGGGCATTCGTTTGCTCGGCGAGGCGGCGACGCTCTCTATTGCGCGTCGCCAGAGTCACTCGCATGTTTCCGAAACGTTTTTAAAAATTTTAATCATTTGTTGTTATTAACTCTTGGTTGTTTCTGTCATTTACATTATTTTTTACCTTGTTTATTCATTGTGACCCCGTTTTGAGCATTGCCAGCCTTGTTATGGCCTGTATTGAGCGCTTTACTCTGAGCGTCATCATGCCGCAGATGTATGGATGGACGACAATCCGGTATCTTAAAAATGCGGTTTTTCATGAGGTGATCAATGACTTTCAAGGCCCTGAATGGTGGCACAGAATATGTTCGTAGAATGGAGACGCACTCTGCGCTGAATTCTGTTCAAGTGAAGTGCGTTAGCATTGGGTGCGTTGACTCTTCGGTTTGTAATTTAAAAATGTTCGTACAAACGAATAGTTTCTATAATTCATCTTCGCTAATGTGGTATCTTACTGTAACACCCGATTTGTGACACACCTTCCGTAGTGGGCATGCGGCAGAAGTATCAAAAGAATCACGATCGGCATCATACATTGCACGCGCTACCTTGGGAACACATCGCCGTTAGTCCTACGTCGCAAGCTGGACACGCTGCTTCATCTAGGGCTCAAGGGGCACTTCGTTTTTCAGCGAGCACCATCATAGCCTCTGTTTCGGGAACGTCCAAAGGCACTCAGCTGAAACAGGGTGATGTGAATTGTTTTCTCGCTTATTTTATGAGGTTTACGTCGGCTAGGACACAGTCGCTGCAAGCAACGATGTAAAGAAAGGCTTCGGAATAATTTTTTTTTTTGAATTTCGTTCTCGTAAGCAGTGTGCATAGAAGAGTAATTGTACGACTAATTCTTTTGAGTTATGAAAGCGTGATTCCCTCCTTTAAAAACGAACACTTACTCAGCGAACCGGATATTTCGCTAGCACGGTTGTTATACTCCCCTTTTTGCAACGGTCCGACTAGATATTTAGACTACTTGGATACTTGATTACTCGAACACCAAACCAAAAAAAAAAAAAAAACGCGAGGTCAGCGGTCTCACTGCCACCGAGTCCCAAGGGATTGCGGTCGACAGTTGAATTGGGGCAGCGGCCAAATGCCCCCCGTCATTCTCGACGCGTGCAAATAAATGTTATTAAAGACGATAGTCTTTCTTGGGATACTTAAATGGAGAAATTTTGGTCTGTTTCTCTGTTTGTCGGCACGTCACACGATTCAGCTACTCGGCCAAAGTTTAACCACTTTCTGAACGCCCAGCAATCTTGAACAGTCGTTTTCGTGCATACTTGTGAACATTGTCGATCAAAAAGCAAATATTACGCATATCTGAGGCGCAACAACAATACGGAAGTATTAAGCGGTGTGTTCTTTTATAGAAAATACATATATACTTAATTCTAAAGACCCTAGTGTTTCTTAGGCTGCGCTGAAAATGCGAGCTGCCTCGCAAAAGCGAAGAGCCGTCGTCTATCTCCGAGGTCGCGCGAAGTGCCGCGTGTTTCATCCGACGCACGATAGCTGGCGCAGTCTGCCCTCGTCGCTGCAAACAAGAGAATCTCTTTTCGTGGTCGCTCTGCGCGACTTCTCAGCTTTTTACACGGTGCCAAAAACACCACGCTTGCGGCGAGAAGACGCTTGGTCATGCCAGGACGGAAATAGTCGAGAACAGCATCACAGGTGGCCGTGGATGAGACCAGGACTCATATAGTACGACCGGCAGAAGACTATCGTCTTTCGATGACATTTGCAGCGAAGCACGCAGATACGCGGCCAATTTTTTTCTCTCTTTCTCTCTCTCCCCTATTCCATTCCATCAATGAAGTGGCAAACTAGGTTCATCCAGGTATTTAAGAGTCAGTCATCTAACATGTTTTACATCCGAGCCCTTTATGCTTTCGAGTTTTCTCATTCTTTCCTGCGAGTTTTTTTACGTTAATTTCTACCGAAAGCGTAAAGGTCAACATCGGTCACTGATAAGGAAATTCGTCATCGAAAACATACTTTTGGGCATAACGACAAATAGTAGTCAACGCTTGGGGGAAAATGCGGAGTTTTATTAAGAAGGCCACGTAGCTGGTTTATTAGCCGTGCGTCCGTGTCTTCTGGGCCGCACTTGCGAATGACCGTGTTTGTTATAAAATGCACCGCAATTTTTAGAGTAGAGTGCATTCACATCTGAATGCACTCTACTCTAAAAATTATATCGACTGGTTCAACAAAGACAAGTATACGCGCTGATATCTAGTGTCTGTTGTTCCTACGCTAGATTTCGTAAGCGTTTGCAGCATCATAGACACTGCGAACGCTTAAGCTGTCATCGTTGCTGTGGTGTTAGTTTTACTTTTCCTAATCTTCTAGGGCAGTGGTTGGCAACCTGCGGGCCGTGGGCCGTATGCGGTCCGCAGGGCAGTATGATGCGGCCCCCGACGCACGTCCATTTCGTCTCCCCATTTCCCCTTGTCACTTCCTATCTGATGGCCGAAATGGCAGTTTTGCCTGAAAAAAGCATTTGCGCTCGTAACCTATCTATATTGCAGTTTTATGACAAACATACTGAGAATACAGGATTTCTAATTCACTTTTGCAAATGACTGCCAATGCGCTGAGTTTTTACGCCTTGGCTGCAAAGCACCCCCCCCCCCCCCCCCCACACACACACACACATAGCCGTCCAGCCCCCCTGCTGTGTCGGCTTTATGCAACTAGGCCCTTCACCTCAAAAGGTTACCGACCCCTGTCCTAGGGCACGAGTATGTCGTCACCCAGGAAAACTTGGTGCCTGAGGATAGTTCTTTACTCCCGGGCGAGATTCTTCCTTTTATTTGTGTACGGGGATTTTTTCGCACTAACAAAACAGCATCGGAGTCATGTCACATTGTTGCTGACTACAGCGGCAAATGCCCAGGGCTAATTAGGATAAAATGTTCAACATGAAGCAACATAAAAAATGTTCATAGCTGCATTTAAGGTCAAGCCTTTAGGAAGAGCATCGCAGTGATTCACATGTCCTTCAGTGACGCTCGAGTTAATGCGCTTATAGCTGCACCGAAATTTATAATGAATGACGTGACTGTCTGGCGAATATAAATGACAGTTGAAAGCATGAAAATTATGACACGCATATCATGTACCGCATGACTAACATGTCACGCACATGGTGCACTCGCGGCCGTTTCGCTAGATTGATGTTCACTTGTATGCGCATTTTGTGACGTGATAGTATCACAAAAACGAAGGTTAATGATGACATGTCTGTCATGTACAAAATGATGTACATGTCACTGTCTGGGTGCGCTTTGTATATATACGAAACTTTGTATGACATGACGAACACAGAGTCCATGACGAACACAAATTACAGGTCATGCATTGTATATACCAGAGTGTACGTTTCGTTAGCACAGTATATACGAGACTGTACATACATAGATGCGTCATAAATATGCGATACACAGTGAACTACATAACATGAATGACTTCACTTGCCTCAAAGACAAACACAGCGATGTATCCAGCTCTTGGCAGGCTGCTTCGTCATTAACTCGACTGCCAAAGCACCTGAGATCTGAGGAATTTTCGTAATGGAGCGGCGCGTAAGGGGAGGGGCAGCTTATGAATTAGGCGAAGTGGTTCAGAAGTCGTGGTGGGGAATTCATATTACTGCCCCGCGGGCCGGCTGCGGCCTATAGGCCGTAGGATGACGATGCCTGCTCTAGATATCTACATATACATTGTTTTGCCTCCGTGACGCCGTACATATCTGTGTACTGCTTTATCGTCTCCCCTTCTTATTTCCCTCCTCCCACTCCTCTTTCAGGCACCCTTACTACGCCACACTATACATGGCTATGATATTCATGGTTTTGCCAGCGTGACGCCATCCATGGATATACTATGCTTTACCATCTCCCTTCCTTCTTTTCCTCCTTGTCGCCTTTACTCCCCTTTCTCGCCCAATTAGAAGTTACCATCACAATATAGGAGACGGAATAAAACGCGCATGAAGGAAGCAAAACCGCACAGAATTCGATTTCCTCATGTGACTGGTCCATGCCCGCGTTGCACGGATCCTTTTTACTGAGCCCAGCCTATGAACTCGCTCGCTTTATAGGAACCTAAGTTCAGTAACTTTACTAGTGATTCAACTGTTCTAGAAGAGAAGTAATATTTGCAGCATCGTAACCAGCTGTTTTTGTTGTTTCTAATAAACCAGATGTCACAGGAAGAAGTGCTCTACAAGCGCCGATTTCAAGAAGATGGACTTGAGGAAAAAGGCGAGCGCAATTCGATCAACCCCTTCCTCGTCTTATTGATTGCTGTGGGACTGGGACTTTGTTGCAGCATGATACTCTTCGTAATCATCTTCTTCACACAGTCAGCAGAGGAGGACTCCACCACGGTGAGTGCCTACGGGCATGGTTCATCAGTAATTAATATTTTGCAGAATATATGTCCATAGGTTAATGCTAAATACATATAAAGGCTCCTTTGGCGTGGCAGACTCCCATCCGAGCAACCACTGTTCCACCTTTTCATTAACTGATTAAATGTACCTACTACCGAAGACGAAGCGGTCCATCACCATTTCGTTAATTGGAAGCATCTCGAATACAGCAGTATTCAGTATGTATTCACAACACTTTCATATCGTCTACGATGCTTTCAGGTTGTGATTGTCTTACGCTTTTTAATATTCAGCAGCTCTTTACACAATGCAGAATGGTTGTAGCTAAGTCATGAATGTCAGTCGCATGTCATCGGCGCGCAGGAACTGTACTTAAAGGTGGAAATACTTTAGCGCTGCTTTATTTACATGAAATTAGCTAATTCACGAAAGCTGCGAAATTATTCATTAGATTATAAACATCCTGGAAGTTTTACCCAGTTTCTAGAAATCACAGAAGCAGCCTGTAATTATAGTTACTCGACATAGAATTTTAATGGCGATTTCGAAACAAAGCGCGCCTGGTGCGCAGGAAACGCGGCCGCTGTGTTACGTACGACCGGAAGAAATCGTGACGAGGAATTCACCAAATTTGGTCATCGCAAATTTAGCCAAAGGAAACGACAAATTTAGCCGAAATACAATTTTGTCAGGGCAAGTGGCAAGTCGTTTTAGAAACACGCGTGGACCGCTTATTCCTTGAGTGCGATGTGTAGTGCTTAACTATACTTATTTTAGATATCATTAATAACCGCTAAGTTTTCTTTCACAGCTCTCCAGGAAGATTCGCCATAGCGGGTGCCCATGATGTTTATGCTGTACGGTGAAAAAAAAAAAACTGGCTGCGTGTTGTACGCTCTCCGTAACAATTCAAGGCGAAAGCAAGCTGCACTCTGAGTGACGCATTTAGTTACACGATCAGGGACGACACTTGCAAGATATAATGAGGCGCAGTGTGAGAGACACGCATTGAAATTGCTTTGGCGTTCTCGGTGGATTGCATTGTGCTTCACCCTCCTCCCCCCTCCTGAGGATTTTGGCAGTCGTCGTGGTGTTTTACTACATCCGAGATTAGCCCGCCGATGCTATGTGATGACGTCATCTTATGGTATGTAGTAACGTCATCCGATGACGTCACATCAACCTGTTCCCGTCTGCACGCTGCTCGGCAGGAGAAGGTCACAGAGCTTTTTGCACCAATTTTACGCCGGCCTCCTTTTGCTCGCGGTCACCGCGCAATGAGACACTCAAGGTCGACATTGCGGTTTCTAGTGCATAGCTACCAACGAAACAGATAAGCATGAAGCGTCATACGCCAGAGTTACGCAATCTGTTTGGGGTACGTAAGATGAAGAGGTACGGCATGAAAAGATACCGCCGCGACGCGCATTCATTGAAACTTGGAGGCTTCTTCGTCAGTGAAAGATTTAGGTTTGGGGTTACAGAGCAGGCCGCGATTGCTGCGCGTTCGGTGTGCTCAATTTTCATATCGCCATTGAGATTGCATCATAGACTCAAACAACGTGAAATACCTTCGACATGTAGAACTTGGTTGCGCCACACATTTTGGTGGCCTGCAACGTTGTCATGTTAACAATTGCCCAAGCTGATAATGAAACACTTAACTAACGAGTGTTTGCTAGTTGACAATTCCTACGTAACTTTGGCGGCGGCAAAGTATTCCATCCTTGCCGTAGGCGTCAAAGAATTTTAGTAAATGATATGTACAAGGCAGCGAAACCACCCGTTTTTCGTGGTGCTTTTTTTGATAGCTTGTTGGCTGCGCGATATATATGTATCCGCTCTGCATCCTCGTGCTGTGGTGCGCTTGAAGTTGGGTGGTGCTCCCCAATGATTCTTACTGTAATTGCGCTGTGTACATTGATCTGGCATGTACGTGACTAGGAGGTAGACGATAAGCATCTGGGACATTTCTGAGTAAACGGACGATTTTACATCACTAGGATTTTATTCTCTAACACCGTGACGCGACTTCCTTCCAACTGGCTAGTGCCATGGTTTATTTTTCACGCTCAACGCGGTTCAGCGTTTTCAAGAGGCTGTCGCAAGTAATATGTCAAGCTGTACTTAGTATCACGCACACAGCGATCGGAAGGACAAAGCATAGCCGTTGTTTATGAGCTGTTTATTTCTTCAATGCCCACCCTTTTCCGGGTGCAACAGCATCAGAACTACTGTATTCTGGAACGCTTGCTGCTGTATGACGCTTCTGGCGCCATCTCTGTAAAGGGACCAAGTCGAAGCGTCTTCAGCTTCAAACTAATTTGTAGAGGCTGCGGCACCCCAACTTTAGGGGTCTCGTAGTTGGTCGTTCAATTTCGGGCCGCGGTAACGCAAGCTACACAGCTGTCCGACGTTGGTCTGAAGCAAAACATCGTCACTCAGCTAAGAATAAACATTTCTTTCTTGTGTCATCATCATTGGCTTATTTTACATCTAATCCAGGCATGTCAAAGAATTACGTAGAGGTGGCAGCAAGCCTTACTTGTAGTGTGTTCATGAATCTTCTGGGGAGGTATAAAGCAAATAACACAGCTGCCCAATGTTGCTTGGGAGCTGCATCTCCTTGTTCAGCCACGTATAACCTCTTTTTCTGAGAGCATAATTTCATAACTTAGATGTTTTGTCCGTTGTTTAGAGGAGGAGGAGGAAAGAACTTTAATGTGAGTCCAGCGAGTTGGTGGGGCGGGCCAATAGCCCCGCCTAGGTGACGGCCAGGAGTCCTTGAACCCTGGCGGCTTCCTCGGCCCGCTGGACGGCCCACAGCTGATCTTCGAGGGCGGTACTGAGCAGCGCGGCTTCCCAGCGCGCGCGAAGGCTGTACTAGAGGCCGCGTACTCGTTATGGGCACTAATCCCTCGGCATTCCCATAATATATGCTCCAGAGTGGCTCTGGAGTCACAGTTCTTGCACTTGTCCGTTTCACAGATATCTGGATATATCATGTGCGAGAGCGCAGGGTTCGGATACGTCCTGGTTTGCAACCGCCGCCATTCGACAGACTGCTTTTTTGTTAATTTTGGATGAGGTGGCGGGAATATGCCCCTCTGTAATCTATAATGCTTTGTAATATCATTGTATAGGGTCATTCTGTCTTCCCACTCCCACTCGTCTACCACGCCGTCGCGATCGCAGGGTGCTGGGGCGGCACTTGAGACTGCAGCTCGGTCTGTAAGCCCTCGAGCTACGTCATGTACAGCCCCGTTGTTGCTGTCCTCCGCGAGGGCATGGGTGGGTGTCCATGTAATGTATGTATCTCTTTTGCTGGCTTGACACCTTGCAAGTAGAATGCCTAGTGCCTCCGGGGAGATGCGGCCGTTGGCAAAGTTTCGTACTGCCGTTTGAGAGTCGCTGACTATCACGGTTGCGTTTGTCTGAGCTACTGCGAGCGCTATGGCTACCTCTTCCGCTGTCTCGGTACTTGTGGTGCGTATCGTCGCGCACGTCATACAGCGTTTCTCGCTGTCGATTACGGCTGCCGTAAACGCACGTCTGCGCTTGTACCGAGCAGCGTCTACGAACACTGCGTCCTTGTCATTACCGAACTTTTTTTGTATTTCCTTCGCTCTGGCCTCTCGTCTCTCCTTATTGTGCTCTGGGTGCATGTTCCTTGGTATGGGGGGTTATTATCATTGTTTCCCTCGTCTCTCTTGGAATGTCCACCTTGACGCCGTGTTGTGTGTGATAGCCGATGCCTAGTCGCTCTAGGATATGTCTCCCTGCTCGTGTCTTAGAGAGACGTTCATATTGTGCCGCACGTTGCGCTTCAATGAGCTCATCTATGGTATTGTGCAGGCCTAACTGTAGCAATCTGTCCGTGCTGGTGCTAATCGGTAGCCCTATGGCCAGTTTGAATATTTTACGAATGAGGCAGTCTAGCTTGATCTTTTCCGCGACCTGCCACTTCAAGTACGGCGCTACGTATACGATTCTGCTTATGACGAAAGCCTGTATTAACCTGATAGTGTTTTCCTCTTTCATACCACTGTGTTTATTTGATATCCTTTTTATGAGTCTCATTATTTGAGCTACAGTTGCGTCCAGTCGTCTGAGGGTTTCTCCGTTATTGCCCTTGGCTTCGATGAGCAGACCTAGTACCCTGATCCTGTCCACCGTGGGTATGGTTGTTCCATCGGCCGTTCTTAACTGTATTTCCGCTCTATGAGAAAGATCTGTTCGGTAGTTGCCCGGTTTGCGACCTCTACGAGTCGGTCTGTACAGCAACAGCTCCGATTTTTCTGCCGAGCAGGCTAGCCCTGTCCCCTCTAGATATCGCTCGACTGTTTCGACTGCTGTTTGAAGCGTTTCCTCTATTTGCCCATCACTTCCGTTGCTCACCCATAGGCTGATGTCGTCTGCATATATTGTGTGATTGAGTCCCTCGATTTCTTGGAGCTTGGCCGGCAGTCCAATTAGGGCCAGATTGAATAGCATAGGTGATAATACCGAGCCTTGCGGCGTACCTGCACTGCCCATTTCGATCTCCTCCGAAACTAGGCCCCCCGATCATGATCTTTGCTTTCCTTCCCGTTAGGAAATTGCGCACATAATCGTACGTCCGTTTTCCCAGTTCTAGATCGTTTACTCTCTCTAGTACCGTTGCATGTGTTACGCTATCAAAGGCCTTCTTTAAGTCCAATCCTAGAATGGCCTTTGTCGATGTTCCCGGATCCTCTATAATCTGGTGTTTTAACTGTAACATGGCGTCCTGCGTTGAGAGGTTTCTCCTGAATCCTATCATTCTGTGTGGGAGTGCGTCCCGGTCCTCGAGGTAGGTGGTTATCCTCTCCAGGACCACGTGCTCCATGAGTTTCCCCACGCAAGACGTGAGAGATATGGGTCTCAAGTTCGTAATCTGCAGTCGTTTGCCTGGCTTGGGTATTAACACGATTTTTGATGTCTTCCATTGCTGCGGAATTTGCCCTGCCTCCCAAGATTTGTTAATATATTCAGTTAATTTAGTTATGGACTCATCGTCCGAATTCCGTAGCGTTTTGTTCGTTATGCCGTCTGGTCCAGGTGCTGATTTAGTATTGAGTTTCTGCAGGGCAGCCCTGACTTCTGCCTCACCGGATTTCGTTGTCTAAATTGTCATTTACCAGCCCTGTGTAATCAGGGTGTGTAACGGGAATCGCTTGAGAGATGTATGTTTTCTCAATTTCTTTGAGGAAATCCTGCTCTGTCCCTTGGTACGTTTGTATTAACCGATTAATATTGTGTCTCTCTGCCGACTTGGTCCCGTCAGGGTTTAACAAATGTCTAAGGATGTTCCACGTTTTCGTCCATTCCTATCTGACTGTCCATGTCCGTTGCATTTTTCCTCCCACTGTTGTCTGCATAGCTGCTGGGCGTACTGCTCTATATCCCTGTTCAACTTAGCTATCCTTCGACGAATCGTCCGGTTGTGTCTTTGTTTATTCCACCTCCGTTGTAACCCTTCCTTAGCTTCCCACATGTGTAGAAGCTTATTGTCTACAGTCTCTAGCTGCGCTTCTGGTGGCACCGTTTGCGTAGCTGCCGCCACGTCTCGCTTTAGTTGTTCAATCCATTCATCAACACCTTGTGTCGTTTCGTCGGCCTCTTCCCTTATTTTCCTGAATTTGTCCCAGTCGACAATTTTAAGTAGTCTGCCTTTTGCCTTGCGCGGCCCTGCCCTCACCGTTATTTCAAGGATAGTATGATCGCTTCCCAAGTCGTGTAGCGTATTTGTCCACTGCGTGTCTATTATGTTCTTGGTGAAAGTCAAATCTGGCGTGGTATCCGCGCAAACGCTGGTACCTGTTCTCGTAGGAATCGATGGATCAGTCACGAGCGTCAGGCCTTCCGGTTGCGCGTCCAGCCAGAGGTTCCGGCCCTTCTGAGTTTCCATTCTGTAACCCCATGCGCCGTGCGGGGCGTTGAAATCACCTCCGATCACTACCGCTCGGTTGCCCGTCATAGCTAGGGTTTTTCGAAACAGCGTGCGAAATTTATGCTGTCTGCATTTTGGACTGCTATAAATATTTAATACAAAGAGACTGTCCTCCGTTTTTCGCATGGGTATGAGTTCCAGGAGAACGTGATCTATTGCTTTAATTTCTGTGTCGTGTTGCACGACCGCGTGATTTCGCTCAACCAACGTCGCTTACCGCCTTTGTCTCCCCATCGGCACTGCCGAATGACTTGTATCCCGACAATTTGGCAAGCCCGTGCGTTTCCTGCACCATTATAATATCCGGGCGGTTTGTATCTTTAAGGTGTTGTTGCAAAAGAGATCGCTTTTTTATTGTATCCACGACAATTCCATTGCCAAATCGTGTAGCTATTTTGTCTGTCCATGGCGGCGTTAGAGGTTTTCTGATCCCTCGGTGGCTACCGAGGTCCTAGTGTACGGCTTGAGAGATGTCTTAACCGGTCCCCCCGCCGCTTGTCTGCGGTCCCCATATTGCGAGCTTTGCGTCTAAATCGGCTAACATTTGTTGCACTTGCTGCAATATCGTCTTGCCTAGCGCCTCGATCTTTGCCTCTATCTTTGCCTCAAATCTACCTTCTTGTTGTTCGAGTTTGGTTTCAAATTTGCTTTCAATCTGTTCGATTTTGGCTTCCATGTTCTTTGCAAATTCCTCCTGTCCTTCTAGTAGCGTCCTCGCTGGCTTGGGTTTCTTTGCCCCGGTTTTAATCGGAGCGTTCTCGGTTTTACGCTTAATGGAGGTGAGGGTCCCGCGGTGCCGTTGACGCCGCTTGGTCCTTTTGGGCTTTGGGATCTCCCTCCCCCCTGTGCTCGGGGAGACCCGGTATTGCTGGCCTTGGGTCTGGACCTCGATCTGGACCTCGATCTGGATCTCGACTTAGATCTTGTGGTAGTGGACGCGGAGCGGCCTCTTTCGTTTGCTTGGAGCTTGGGGAAGGCTTCCGGTCCGGATCCGTCCCGCGTCCGATGTTCCGGTCGTTGTCTCGAGTCGTCCCGGCCTTGCCTGTACAGTGCTTCCGCTTCCCTCTTGTTGTACATCGCTTCTTCCTCTCGACGGGCTCGTTCCCATCGGCGTCTTTTCACCAGGTATGGTACCTTGTATCTGGCCTTGCAATGGCGATCCGCCGTAAGGTGGTCTTTGCCGCACAGCTGGCACTTCGCTTCGCACTCATGGTCCTGCGGTGGGTTTTCTGTCCCGCATCCTCTGCATATTCTGCTGTTCGGGCTCGGGCAGACATCGGCTCTGTGACCGAGGCGTCCACACTGGTAGCACACGTCTATTTTCTTACGGTATAGTGAGCACTTGACCAGTCCTCTTCCGTATCTCACGTAATTTGGGACGTGATGCCCGTCACAAAAAGGATGATGACGTTCGTGGTGTTTCCCATCCTCTTGGCCATGAGGACCGTCGGATTCCTTGGTGTTACTAGCATATCCACTATCTCTCTTGGGGACACTTCGTGCGTTACTCCTCGGATCACCCCTTTTGAGGTATCTTCCGGAGCCGCCTCGTACGCATTGGCTTCGAACTCCTTGGCCCCAATCTTCAGTCGAGCGATGGTTCTGTATTTTTCGGCGCGCTCCTCCGATGGTGTGCTCACCACTAGAATGTTCTGCTTATAGTTGGCACATACCGTGTCTTCTTCTGATTCCTTCCTGGGTATTTCCGCGGCGTTGGCGACGCAGCATTCAAGGCGATTGATCCCGTAGTCAGTGACCTTGAAGCCGTGACGTGGGCGCACAATTATCTTGAAATCTTCCTTCTGGCAAACTGGGCATCCTGCTCGCCGCCATGATTAGTCTTGCTGTCTGTCCCTTCCTCCACCTATTACTGATCGCGCCATCGCTGGAGAAGTGCGTTGCTTGGTCCTTGGCTCCGTGCGATGTGGTTCCTGCGTTGGCCCGGCCTCTTCTCTTCACAACGCGCCAACCTGCTTCGTCCTCATACTCTTGTTGCTTGTTATCCTCGCCGTCCACGTTCATCGCTGCCATCCTGTGGCATTAACCCGAGAAGAGGCGACCTTGAGGGGGGCTCAAGACGCCAGCGTCGTTGGGTTAGGCCAAGCGCACCATGCACAGCGGCGGAAGGCAACGGTGTCGAACGAGTGTTCTACGGCGTTACAGAAAATCGGTCGATGGCCGAAAATAAACCGTCCACCTACTTGAGAGTGGTATCACGGTGTTCCGTGGAACGTCCACTTTCTTCACGATAATAAGGCGCCCGTCAATTCTTCGATTTAACATCGAGAATCACTCAAAATCTGCGGAGCCGACGCGACACGCGTGTCTGCACTCCGTAGCCCCCCTGGCGTCTCGACATACAAAATTTAGCTTGGTGATGTAGATTGAAATACTCTTTATGCAACAAAGGTTACGAGTATGGAAACGTCGTTCATTCAAGCCGGTGAGACAAATATACCATAACTCTTATATGGTTTGCGAAGATATAATGCAACGCTTGTCGCCAGCCCTATAACTTACGACTTAGTACCATTTAAAAATGAGTGAGAAAAACACACCAAGTGCCGAAACCATGTCAGTCGATCAATAATTCCTGCATCATCAGACACGATTCCTACCAACTGCATCTTGCACATTCCTACATATAGCTTACACCGGGTAAAGCTATTGAAGTGTAAACAGTTTTAAAGTAGCTCACGACTCTCGATAAAAACTTTAACAGTTGTCATTCAAAAGTTATAATTGTGGTATTGGTTTGTAGGGTCTAGGCAAATTTAAATTTTATATTCATGAAATTCCTGAAAATATAGAAAGACAAACTTTATGACAATCAAAATGTGCGAAAATATGCATGTTGCGCCAATAATACTAACTACGAAATGGTTGATGTGATTCAAACGTGACTTGGCAGGTACGTAGAGAAGACAATATTCCGTGCATCTAACCTCTGCGATCACCACATCCTTAAGCTAAGGTGCGTTATCATATATATATATATATATATATATATATATATATATATACTGATAAAGTTGATATTCGGCAGGCCTGTTTTGCACTTGACTGGCCATAGTAAAAAAAAAAGAAAAAAGTTAGCCCTCGTTTTCAATCATTCTGCTTCAATGCACAGTTCCACCTATAAAGAAATACAACTCAAAATCTTATGTGAAAATATTCAGTAGAAAGAAAGTTATCATTGTTCGCCTAACTGTCGCATGCAGAAAATCGGGTATTGATGAAAACGGCTTTAAATATTTCAGCCGAATGCCCATGTGTTCAACAAACTTTCAATGTCTGAAATTATCCAGGCTCATAACTTGACCTCCTCTTAAGCACCACGGTCTTCTTTTGGCCGAGCTGAAACGCGCATTTTATAGATGTGAAGCACCTCTTTGACTAGCCTGTGTAACGCTGTCCCTCCGTGCGTCCGTACGAACGCGCCGCAACGCGCTCCCCTCGCCGCAGGTGTTGGAGCGGTGCCAAGTACGTCACGCCGCAGCTGCGCGTTGACGTCACGCTCCCCCTCGCAGTGCGCGCTGACGTCACTCTCTCCCTCGCCTGCCGCGCGCTCGCCGCAGCGCCCGCAGCTGCCGCCTGGTCCGTTCGCCCGCAACACCTGCCGCTACCGCCGCTCGCTACACCGCCGACTCGTAGGTTCACGCGCAAAATTAACACCATCTTCCCAAAGGGAACCCTGGTGGGATGCGAAGCACCCGCGTTAGCGCCGTTCAACCCATGACGCCACCCGTGCGCAACGCTGCTGCTTCGCATCCCATCAGGGTTCCCTTTGGGAAGATGGTGTTAATTTTTTTCTAGCTCGTTTTGCGCCTCCAGCTGACTCTCATGCACGTGCTCCACAGTGGGTCCATGCTTGGTATATTAATTCCCTAACTTACGTTGACGTTTCTTTTTCGCCCTATACCTCGTCATCTTTTAAGGAGTACTGCTATAACTTTCTCCTTAAAAGACCAGAACGAAGTCCAGGAGCTCACAATGGCGTACGAAAAAGCACAGGTAGCCAAACAGAAACGGACGGCACCTAAACAACAGAGTGCCGCAGCCGTGCCATTGAAATTCGAAATAAATCAAAAATATCAATTCCCGCAAGCTTCAAAACGTATCTAGACAACTTAGGAATGCATGATATGCATACTAAGAAAGATTTCTTACAAGATTGCAGGAGTTGTGCGTTCAGAAACCTTCAGTTGCGCTTTCGGATGCGTCTAGGACGGGTTGCAAAAATGCTCATAACTTTCGAATGGATCAAGATAACTTCCTTCTGCTAAATATTCTTGAATAGAGAGAGAGATTGAAAATATTAAGCAAGAAGAATAAACTTTTTTTCAAAAATTCACCTTATAGGGGTATTGACACAAAAGCTTGATCTCGCGTTTTCTTCTTTTTTTTTTTTACAATGTGTTGCTGGGGGGCCTCTTATTCATAACACAGCACATCGTTTGGTGCCGCGTTCACCGGATTAATAATTATAGGCTCCTCATTACCGACCAGTCTCAGTTTCGGTTTGAGAAAGCTCCAAAAACGACAATACGCCGGGTACAGTTATCACCACTTAGCGTGTGCAACGCTCGACCACGTGAGCACACAGAACTGTGACGCATTTGCGCGCGGTCCACATCCCGAAGTCCTTTCGAACAGGAAACGGGACAGCACTGTCGCCAAACACAAAACTTTCAACGCGTGCGCCGCGGCCACGGACTAGCGAGCAGCCACCGAGAAGTAGTCTGCTGGACCAAACGCGGCAAAAGAAAAATGGCGGGTATGACATCATCATAACCTGTATTGACAGCAGCATGGTGACGTGAGTAAAGTAGGGGGGTCACTATGGGGTCACTTTTGAGGGTGTCAATAGCGCGAGGGTGTCGATCGCGCAAGGAAACTTAGAAATTCATGTAAAATACCTTCCAACTATAATCGCCGTTGATATTTTCCACGTGCTATACGCATGTTCACGGGAAACGATCCGGCAGGCTATCTCGGCCGCGAAATTTTTGTGTCAGTACCCCTTTAAATGCGAAGCACCTCGTTAGCCTTCCCCCCCACATCACCCCAAACTCAGCAGGGCACGGGCCACCACTCTGCTTCTACTAGTACAAACCAACATGTATCCCTCATATTTGAATACCGCAATTAAGGCACAGGGACACAGACCCGTATTGTCTTACTCCCCTGTGTGCTTGTCTTATCAGCACGATTTAAATATGCATTCATACCAACTAGCTCGACTTTCCTTGCTAATGTATCCCTCACCTGCCCGCCTCAACCTCGTATTCCAGGACGCTTACACTACTCCCAACTGCAAGTCCTGTGGCACTCACCCGGCTACACTTACGCATATGCTGTGGGAGTGCCCGGCACACTACACACACACTAACACCACGACCCTTTCGCCGATGCTGCGTGAGGCTCTGCGGAGTTCCACCCTCGATGAACAAACTTGGGCGACCAAGCACGCCCGTGAGGCGTCGTCGAGGCAAGCCCTTGACGTCCCCTCATGGGAGGCGTAGGGCCCCGCCAGCTAAACTTGCTGGTTTCTGCGAATAAACTTAATTTCTCCTCCCCTTTGCGAACCTAAGGCACTTTGGGCCTGCTAAACTTAGTGTAGACCAAAATTGGTATGGAGGGTAAAAAGATTTGACAAATATGACTGTCTATTCTTGACATGAATAACGTGGAAATTTTGTCGCGTACGTCGTCAAACCCAGACACGTATGGCACACACCCGTGTACCACCGGCGGCGGTAGGTGGGTATGCGCCACAGGTGATTGACAGTTTCTGTCAACCCAGGAACGACGGGAACAGACATTGGTAATTTAAACGCGAGAGCGTTAGGAAAACCGACAGCGGCAGTGTTGACCTGATCAATGGAAATAATAAAAAGCAGTATCCGCGCAGGAATCGAACCCAAGCATTCTGCGTGGTAGTCAGGTGTTCTTCCTTTGAGCCATCCAGGTCTTGTAGCTACTCTGAAATAGGACCCTTATGTAGGCGTAATGTTGGTACAACGTCATTTGTAGATGCAGTGCTGGCTAACTAATTTTATTACAAAGCAGTAAACATACATATGTACTCCTCTGATACAGGCATCATGTCGAGTTAGCGTCTTTCGTTGTTCTAGTGTTGATTCCATTTTTATAGTTGTCTAATAAAAAGTACATTTGTATTCAAGCGTTGTTCGACCCCTGAGGAATAGGCTAACGAAAGTTACGTATGATATTCACATCATCGTGCCGTAAACTACATTTATTTTCGATAATACTAACGTCTGTGCTCTAACCTGAGGGCTCACGTTACGGCAGACCGTAAGTTGCCCTTTAAATACCAGTGTATTCGATGCCCTTGGTAAGCCAACGTTGCGCACACCACTGCTACACTTACACAAACACGTCGATACACCTCATCATCATCATCATCATCATCAGCCTGTCTACGCCCACTGCAGGGCAAAGGCCTCTCCCATGTTTCGCCAATCAACCCGGTCCTGTGCTTTCTGCTGCCACGTTATACCTGCAAACTTCTTAATCTCATCTACCCACCTAATTTTCTGTCTCACCCTCACGCGTTTGCCATCTCTTGGAATCCAGTCAGTTACCCTTAATGACCAGCGGTTATCCTGCCGACGTGCTACGTGCCCGGCCCATATCCATTTCTTCTTCTTGATTTGAACTATGATATCATTAACCCTCGTTTGCTCCCTGACCCACTCTGCTCTCTTCCTGTCTCTTAAGGTTACACCTATCATTTTCCTTTCCATCGCTCGCTGCGTCGTCCTCAGTTTAAGTTGAACCCTCATCACGCTTGCCTCAAAGCCAAAAAAAATTGGGGGGACCCATAACCTTCGCCTTTAAGAGTTGAACGCGATAGCGATATCCTGTTCCTAGTGCGTACTTCAACCACTGAGTGCATACTATGTAATGGGTAGCATGCTTTAAACTACGAGCTATTATGCGCGTTAGAGTGTAGTAGAACCGTTTTGAGTGGGCCGAACGACTGGTTCCGCACATGCTTGGAGGTCAGACGCGGCTTGTGGAAAATACTATGGTGGCGCAGCGGTCGAAGTGGATAGGCATGCGTTGCGCGGGCTTCGAGGCACGCGCTTCTCGCCAAACGTTCTTGTGGGATGAGGATCGCGTATGGCAGAGACGCTGATGCGCCTCTCTTGCGACGCACTAGCAGGTACCGTGGGGTCCTGCGTTCCTCGATATGTGAGGCGTGGCGCGCGTGCACCCATCCTATACCCCTCGATCACAGCGCAGTTTTCGGTCCACGTGCGGCGACTCACTTTGAACCCGTCGTTCGTCACACTCAAATACTTCTAGCACACTCTAATGCGCGTGAAATGTTTTCGAACTTGCTATGCATCCACTACGTGGTGCTAAGGGAATACGCGCAGTAACGTGTGTGCCTTTTGTAATGAGTGGCTGGCTTTAAACCACGATATCGTTGCGATATTCACATGTTCTGACGCCCGATGGCAATGTACGCTTGTACCACGCAATATTACTGAGATATTACATGTTGGATTGTGACACCTGCGTACAGGACGCGTGTGTTTGTAAAGCATGCAAGTTATTTTCACTGTATTTCCAAGCAAGAGGAGGTTATCTTCGTTTTATTTCTAAGCAGACGAGTGGCTGTGTGGTAGAACACCTGTTTGCCACCCAGAGGGCTTTGGTGCGATCCTCACTCGCGCCTGAAAATTTTTATTATTTATATTATTTTCATATTTCTTGATTTTTCGGTCACGAAGATGATGATTTTTCGCTCACAACCAACGACGCTGACGCCGACACCGATGCCGGAATTTCTGCGAAACGAACTCTTTAACGCTATCGCGTTAACATTACAGCATAGACAATTACTCGCAGACTGCTTCGCATGAAACCTATTGCCACAAGGCGTGGGTTCTGCCGAAATTTTCAATGTGGATTGCCCTTGCTCTTTTTCCATTTTATTTGTACTGACTGGGCATTTTATCCAAAATGTAAAAAAAATAACTCGGTCTATCAGCGAATGACTCGTTCTATCAGTAACGGCTTCTAATTCACTATGTCTATTTCTCGCCCATACCAACAGGTGGACACTTTCGTTTCTTTCCATGTTACGAAAAAACCTGCGCCCAGTGTAACGTCGCCATCGGCAACCACTCCATCACACTTCAGAAATACATCCGCTACATTCCCGGACCGGGGACATCGTGTTCCGTCCCCTGGCTTTCGCCAAAATGAATGCACGGGGCAGCTTTGCCGCTCATTGGCAGTGTGGTTGCGGTATAGCCTCGACCACACCGTTGACCCGTGCAAGGACTTCTACAAGTACGTATGCGCGTACTTCAGGGGCGACGACGTGTTCAAACACGTAAGTGAGAATAGCGTCTGTCGCGCAGACACATACGCTGTACTATAGTAATTTTTCTTTCCTTGATGCAGTGCTTAAAATAACTAAACCTGAACTCTTGCAATGAAGATTCATTACGTGCGCAGTCACCTGTGAGCGAACATCACCACACACTAATGGCGAAATATATCGTTCCGTTAATATTCCCTAGTGAACCTTCACGGTATTATTTTAATTTAGAATATGTTATGTTAGACAAATATTCGCATGTTAGACAAATATTCGTATCCCCATTTTTGATAAAATTCAGAATTTTCTGGAAGGACTACGTTCATTGCCCTGAACTTTTTCTTGAAGATAATTTTAGCATGGCAAAATGTGATTGCCGTGCTTCTTGAAACGCATATTCAGAAAAGTCGAATGCTGTTTGAGGTAGCAAAGCTAAGGCATTGCGTTTATTCCTAAGGTGATTAGATACTAAAATATACGTGGACATTTTTGTTTGAAGAGTGCAAGTTATTGAGAAGTTTGTAACAATATTAAGCTTTTGTGAATTTAAAGCTTGTGTGCAATGCTAGGCTTGTCATAGGTTTAAGCTCCATATGTACTCCTAATATGTCCGTCATTCCATGAACTCTTTTCCCTAAAAAAAATTCTCCATCTCCCGCTAAAGGGAACCATGTGTGGATGCGAAGCACTGGGGAGATAATTAGCTTGAGCGGGAGGAACGTCGCCGCTCTCATTTCACGGCAGCGGTCCGGGCGCTCATCGCGGCGCTGCACAGGAGAGAGAATGAGGCGCGCGCGCTCCGTCAATTTCATACCGCGGAACTACCGTGGCGCCCCCCAGCGGAGTATGCAGCTGTTACACCACCTGTCGTGTGCGCCGCTCCGTAGAGGATTCCTAGAGGAGAGAACGGGGGGAACCGTAGGAGAGGAGAGATAGGGGTAGGGGACGCACATGCGCTGCGGGGATGCGGGACGCGGGAAGGAGGGACGGACAAAGTCCCCGCAAGCACATGCAATCAAGATCAAGGAATGCACTCAACGGGACGCGGGCGCCGCTCCGTAGAGGAGAGGATTGCTAGAAGAGAGAAAGGGGGGAGCGTAGGAGTGCAGAGAGAGGGGGTGTGAGACGCGGGAAGGAGTGATGGACAAAGTGCCCGCAAGCACATGCAAGCAAGGTCAAGGTATGGAGTCAACGGGACGCGGGCGCCTCTCCGTAGAGTAGAGGATTCCTAGAGGACAGAAAGGGGGGGCAGCGTAGCAGAGGAGAGAGAGGGGGGGAGGGGACGACGCGCATGCGCTGTGGGGGGTGTGGGACGATGGCGCCGCCCCGTAAAGTAGATGATTCCTAGATGAGAGAAAGGGGGGGAGCGTAGGAGAGGAGAGAGAGGGGGGTGTGGAACGCGGGACGCGGGAAGGAGGGACAGACAAAGCCCCCCGCAAGCACATGCAAGCAAGATCAAGGAATGGATGCAACGTGGGCGAGAGACACCACCGGTAGTGCGTGTTAATCTTTGCTTTCACCCACCACCTGCCTAGCGATTGCTAAGAAGCCACTCTGTGCTCTCGGCCATGACTCTGCTGACTGTGGTCGTGGTTGACGGCTTTATTGTACTACAGTGTTCTGGTTCGCATAGTGGGTGCTTCACTACTTCATGAAAGTGACCGGACGCGGGACGCCGGACGCGGGAGGGACGGACACAGCCCCGAGAATAAGATGCTTCGCATCTAAAACGACTCGCTCAGGGCTTCGCGAAGTCGCTGAAGTGATCGGTCTAATACATCAACCAAAGTAGCTCACAGCAGACTTCCGATTGCGTTCTCCCTGGTGAACATCGTGATGGAAGCTCGCACCAACAATACGAAGGTTCAGGTAAATGGGCCAATATATACACAACTTGTCCATGGTAATGATGTGTATGTATTTCTGTCGCAACTGCAACAGAGTTCAGGCGGCTCGTTTGACAGCACCATTACGCCCATTCCAGAAATTGGACGTACGTTGTTAAGAGCGAAGGTCTTTAAGCTGGAGGTAAAACGTCGGGTGTCCGCGCAAAACCCTCCGCGCCATTGCCTATCACGCACCGTTGCCTATCAGCCGCGCCCACCGGCGCAGACAGACCGCGCAGGTACTGCGCTGAGTTTGCCCGCCGGGCGAGCCGAGTACGAGCGACGAAAGGCCAGCGATTCCACAGGGGGTGCCAAAGCCACCTTTGTACGTTAGTCCTTGCGCTGGAAGTTTCGACAATCTGGCATAGTATGCGGCACGGCTGTAGTTCGACTGTACTTTGACTACGCCAAGGAAACCCTTGCATTAACCTAGCAGACAGCGTAATGCCCTCAAGATCAACCAGCTTCGCAGTTTTTGTAGCGTTAGCTACACTGGCCTAGCCAAACCCGTTTCGCGCGGCACATCAAGAGCCGTGCTGCGCATGCGCGAGGATCAGTGATGTCACACAGCTGGCCCAACGGAGCCGGCATCTCCCGTGCACTCCGTCGCCGCCGCGCGCAACTCACCGCCGCCGGTCTGCGCATTCCAGAGGAGTGACGTCGTAGCCGTGGTAGACGCACTGGCGCCGGCGCGCGCGCGCAGCAATTCGCCTTCGCTGTGCAGTCGACGTCTGACACTGCGCTGGAGCCGCTGCGCATCTGACTGGCGTTTGCCAGTGTGGTATAGGCATGGAGAAGGAGAGCGCAAATGCTGCTCAACGGCGCAGAAGAGCGGAGAAGCGTGACTCATCGGATCCCGAAGTAGTTGCCTGGCAATTAGCGGTTGAGGGTAGGAGGAATGAACAGAATACTGTGTTGGGGCCGTAGAGACGGCAGCGTGTTACTTCACTGATCACCAAGCCGTCTTTGTGGCAATAGAGAAGCAACGTGACGTTGAGCAAAAATATACATGTGCCACATAATACGTATACCGTGTTTGTGTGTCATTGGAGCAGCAGTAAGCATGATAATCAAGCTAATCCTAGACAATATAGACAATCAGGAAAGCTAAGAATAATCAGCTGAACCTTTGCTAACGCTACGTATATCCTGGCTAAGCCACTGCAACATTTTTTTTAAGCTTTACCAGCCTATTGTAAACTTCTCCCCATTTTCATACACCGCTCTTTTTCTTCTCTTTTTCATAGGTTGCAACTTCAATTGAAATCTCCACCCTAACAGACCTCATCAGTGCCGAACTCCCAGCTTCCAATCAGCTCTCGTGGCAGAAAGCAGCTGCGTTGTACCAAGCATGTATGTCTTTCACCTCGGCATACGGGACGGAGGTAAGCGTGGCTACTGTCGTATCACTAAGTGCACAACTTTCTTTAGATGTCAGCGTGCTGAACGTTGTAAATGGAAAGATTTCAATGGACTTGTTTTGTAAGTGCTATATAATCGAAACGGAGCTGTAAAGTAGAAGTTATGCTGGCATAGTTTAGTGCACACCGTTGCTACTACACATTAGCGCCTAATGACGTTTAGCTGGTGTCACTGCACTATGCCACGCGGAAATGTAGTAGTAGGCTATTCTATATGAGGACGTAACAAGCTCGTTCCCTTCCCCTCCGCTGACGTTCATTCTTATTAAGTGCGAAGCATTTCTCACTCAACTGCAGGTACTTTGAGGGCTTCTATCTACGTATCTCTCAGTACTGTACATCGGTCAGTATCAGTTGTGCCCGATTAAAGAGTGATATGGTTGAAGCTACGCGTCTGCTGCGGCTACACTAACATTTTCTTCGTTGCAGGAGATTTTGCGGCTACTTCGGTGCTGCTGATTCTGTTGAAATAATTGTTCAATGAATTTCGCGTGTCGTCCACGAGTGCACATGCTCTAAAGTTGGCTGTAATTCGTGAAGGGAATAAACTCGTCATAAGAAGTTAATGATACCTTTTGCAAGATATGATTTGCCGAGTAGTCAGTACATAGTTGTCTAGTTTATTCGCCCTGTACATTTCGGTGAACTGAGACATGCGCTGGAGAGCCTGCGTGAATGGCGTGAACCAGACACCCCAACGACGTGAACGAGATATGCCGGAGACAGACATTTAACGACGCGTATCAGACACACACGACTGTTTTATTCATTATACAGCTGTAAGAAGTTCGAAAAAATGCTTCATTATCAGATAATTGAGGCTTGAATTCAAACGAAGCATTCTCATCAATTCAAGGTCTGCAGCAAAACATCACGTGCGTTACCGCTAGGAGTGCATTTGGAAATGTGTATTTGAACAAAGCTCTAATATTATCCTGCGTTTACCTTGTCTTATTGATCCATGCCATATGAGTGCTCGATAGGGTTTGATGCTGCACGATTAAACGAGCCGCCACGGTGTTCTAGTGGTTCCGGTGCTGGAGGCAGGATCGAGTCCCGGCCGCCCCGTGCACATTTCGATGGAGGCGGAAGGTTTGAGGACCGCACACTTAGATTTAGGTGGACGTTAAAGAATACCTGACGGTAAAAGTTCCGGAGCCCTCCACTACGGCGTTCCTCCTAGTCACGTCGTGGTTTTAGTATGTAAAACCCTAACAATTGGCATTATTATGCACGATTAAACTCTGGCAACGCTGCAAGGTGTTGAGCACCCTCCCGGCGCAATATAGCAGGAAATGACAAACAGGAATGAGCTGTCGTCCTGCAGAAGCGTCTATGCTTTCGTATATATTAAATTATTAAGAATATGTAATAATATAAGCCGCACTCCACGCTATGAAGTTCGACAAGGATTCTGGAAAACGACGCTTTTTCCTCAGCTAATAGGGGATATTCAAAATGTGCAGTGCCATCTGTCGATGATCCCGTAAGCTCGAACCACCGTGTCCTGTTGGGCACGAAAACGACTAGGCCCACATCGTAGCCTTCACGGTGCAAGTTGCTGATTGTTTATCTTCGTTCTGCGATGACTCCCCAATGCTTCGTGCGCTGTTCAGGCAACTAAGGAGCCCTGGCGATGCCGGGAACAATGTAGGACTAATCTTCATCGAATTTATCAGTTACATGAACGAAGAAAAGAACATGGCGACACGCACTTGCTTCGTCGACGAGATCGGCGCCTTCGGAAGTGACCAGCACGTGCAAAAGCGCTCTACGACCTCAGTTCGTATTTCCCCGTGCAATTTAATTGCTCGACTGCAAAATAGCTAGACTTACAGAACAATAGATTAAGATATATGCATTTCAAAACAAACGGCCGACATCGCACACGCGCGAGAGAGCATGGTTGATCAACATAGCTTGTCGGTGTTGCATATCGACGAAAGCAAGGACTTACTTATTTGCACGTGTATAAGCAGTGCCACAAACGCTGCCACACGCGTCCGCGGTAAATCAGTGCCGCCACACGAGACCTGATCGCAAAATTCACGCAGCCACTGCTTTGAAAGCTTGGCAAGGCAGTTTGCGCCCACCTTCTCTTCGCCGAAGTACGTATTCCTCGCACGCCGCTTCTACCCTTCGCATTACACCCTCCGCTTTTATTTTTTTTCTTCTCATTCCTTCGGTCAACATGCGCTGCGAACACGCAGCACTCAGTTACGGAGCCGTGCATATTTTCTAGCCGTACTATAGATGGAGCTATTTGTTCGGTAGGTCGTCGTACTAATCCTTTCCGCTGATTGCGGCCACTTGTATGCTTCTATGCTGTTTGCAATAGCGCCCGGCACGCGATAATTGCACGCATCCGTGGCATGCGAAAGCAAAGAGCACAATATTTTGAGAAGATCAGTCAATGAATGCACACGTATAAGCGTCCAAGAAAAGCAGAGCGACTAACCTCAACTTGGCGGGACAGATTACGACCACTAGGCATTAGGGTAAGGTGGGACAAAATGAGACAAAAATTGAAACATTGTGAATATTTATTTTTATTTCACTCTTTACCCTTAAACGTCAATGCAGAAACTTTCCTTTGGGTACAAGGTGTGCGCAACATAAATATGACCATGTTGCCACTGTGAAAAAGTTTATTTTAAAAAGAAATAAAAAAAATGCACCGGATGTCTCATTTTGCCCCAACCTGCGGGGCAAAACGAGACAGTGTGAAAAAAAATTAAACCTACAGTTTTTGCAGTAGAAGCACTTGAAATTAAACTCCATGGGCCCTCACGCAGCCTTCATGACCCCAGTCCTTGCACTCCACGCATTGAATCCAGACAGAATGTGGTGCTGTCTTGCTCCAAAACGCCTTGCAGATCAAACACCACCAGTTTTTGTGCTATTGTTGTATTTTGTTGAAAGCTTGCACTTCATTGGATTATTCAACGATTGGACGCTAGGTATGTTCTGACGCATCTTCTTCGCCTCCTTTTGCCGGTTTGGTGCCTAACTGCGCGGGCGTTTCGTGGCTTACAGCTTCGACAGCCGGGCTTCGTGAGGCAATGAATTTAAAACTGTGCCAGATTTGAATTTTCTCGCGCTTCTTTTTTAAATTTGGTATTAGAGGAAAACTCGATGCCGAGACTTGTTTGTGAACATCTTGACTTGGAGATTCTTCCAATTTTGCGTTCGCCTCATGAGAGCATCCTTGGGAACGCGGAAAAACCTCGATGCAGGGCGAATGGAGTGAGTGTCCTGAACAGCAATCAGTGCTTTTTCACGTCGTTTTCCTCCCAGGAAGCTCTACATGATATTCTCTTGTGCGTCCGAACCCTCCTAAACAATAAAATATAATATATAATTAGTGTAAGTAAATGGTTCACTTGAAAGGCACCCTCTACGGCAATTCATAGCCTTTTTGTCGCGTTTTGCCCCCCCCTCACATGCCCAAATTCAAAAAAATTTCCCCTTTGGCCCCGCGCACCAAATGAACTAAAATTTTGGTGGTATGTAGCTAGTAGTATAAAGTAACAATATAAATACTGACGTTGTTGTACTGACGCCAGAGTAGCTTCATGCACGGATCCGAAAATTTGGCCGAGAAGAATTTCGCCCCTTTTTGACAGGTCACGAACACACTGACACCAGCCACGTAATTTTTCCCACGCGAACGCTGTGAGCAATCATCAACTTTGACACATAAAAAGGTGGACAACTACCAGCACCTCCCGCTGAAATATAGAAACAAAGACAAGTGCTTTCTGTATTAGCTATGGAGGTCGGCAAAGCCAAAATGTCGCGTTTTGCCCCGTGTCTCATTTTGCCCCGCCTTACCCTAATAACAACCAGTGTGTATTGAAACAGCGTTACTCGGGACGCTCTCTCCATATAAAGTTGAAACGCGCGATTATTATTTTTGCTTGGTTTGCGGCGCACCACTTATGCACATGTCCGTGCCTTATTTATATCGAAAAATTATGACGCAGGCTATTGCGAAGGGTGTAGAGATACCTGTAGATAAAAAAATGAGTCGAGGAATGCAGCACAGTGTTGCACAGGTCGCGCAGAAAGAACGTGGTTTGGATATTAAGAAGCGTGTCATTATAATCACAGTGGGAAATACCATGGAGATGTACAGCTGCGCATGGTCATCTGAGAAGTATAATAGTTGCATTTCCTCTGCAATGAACACTTTTCTTGAACTCCTACCTCAGATCGGAAGCACACGCCACTAGAAAACAGCTGTTCGGCTTTGCGAAGCGATGCGCCTCGTGCGCCTGCCGTCCGGAGAGTTTTAAAGCGCAAGCAGCTCCAATATTGCGTTATTGTCGAATTTGTGGCAGCAGAGTGAGCTTCACTGACCATTCGGCGCTGGACGACGAAAGAAAGACCCGTATTTTCTCGGTCCGAAAGCTCTGCCAGCGAGAGCGGTTCTGCCTCTCCCTATGGAGACGCTATCAGGCGATTCCCAGACGGGGCCCAACACAGCATGGTGGTACGCACGCAGTGTTGCCAGAACACTAAGCATCATGAATATCCCCTATACCTGTTTTATTTATTGTAGTAACTGCAAATCAGCTCCACAGAAATAGAGATTGTTCAATCTCGAACACACAGCTCTGGAAGTGGATCAACGGCTCGAGTGTCGCTTCACATCACATAGCAATGGCATTCGCTCATGAAATACGCCTCACTGTTTCCGCAGATTATGCGGTTTTGGTGTGAAAACGGTGGTGACATTGCGCCAAATATTCGATAGCAGTGTGTTCATTCGATATTGAAATGTTGCGTTTCTATTTCAGACGTCCGACCTCGTGAACTGGATGAAATCGTTAAACCTGGACTTACTCAACAAGGATACACTCGCGACTGTTAATCCGGTTGAGATGATGGTGCGTGGCTCTCTCGACCTCGGCGTCGAAGCTGTGATCTCCATTACCTTCTCTGACAGGGAATTTGTGTCCGGAAAGAGACAAATCAAGGTACGGAAAGGAAATTGTCGCCGCGTCACTTTGTGGGTGCTATTGATGTATTTATATTAGTAATACTTTTGCGAATGTCAATTACTTTTCGTAGGAATGAACTTCACGCAACAACGTAAACGTCAAAACAATATATACTTGGAGCCCTAAGTCCTTTTCAAACGGGGCAGTTGTCGGCGTCTGTTTTACGCCAAATTGTCTAAATTGCGACTTAGTCTGGCTGCGAAAATTTCAGTTTGGTTTCATGGCAACTTTCTGGCTACTTCTAAACTTCTATTTTCTAACCTTCGCTCGTGTAAGAAAGTTATACCGCTAAATATCCTGCAGTTCTGCAACTGAAGATGTCTCAGCACTTCGTTCACAGTATTAGGCAAGCTGTCGAAGTTGATATGAACATATGTGCACGCTTTTCACGACCATCAGTGACGCGCGACTAACTGTTTGTTCCTGGTTTGCGCTGCCACCAGACGTGCGTCGCCTTCCAATCTCCCAAGCGTTCGCACTATACAGGCTTCTGACAGCCTAAAATTAAATTAGAAACGAATTTTTATGCGTGCCGATCTCAAAACTTATAAATAAAATTGGCGAAAGAAAGGCTTAGATGACGTTTCGACTACCGCTGACGGCTGTGCGCTGTCGTCGTTTCGACGGGGGCGAATCATAAGGCCCGGAGGCTAAGCTCGCACCATGCCAACGGCTTGCTGTCACCCAGGCCGAGCATTGGCAGATTCCGATCGTCTCAATAGTAATAGTAACGTAGAGGAACGTAGATATTACTGGCAAGCTGAAGCCAACGCATTTCATTCACCGACAATCGGCTCAAACCGCTCACACCCAATCGCTGCTTTGTGCATTTGTAAACGTGCCGCCGGCCGACTGTGCACATTACCACGGCGATGGTGCTGCCACAAATAGCCCGATCTCCTGGCATATATTTTTTGGCTCGCGTATTTCGAAGAGCCTCGACTCCTGAATCCGCAGCGTTTTCTGACCAGCAGAAAAAAAAATCACGCCATATCCACGAAGTGAATGATGATGAGTGGGCGAAGCTCCGGAGGTAATCTGGTAAACCGTCAATCCCCGTAAATTTTGCCCACTCGATCATCATACAAAGACCTGACACACAAACGCGGGGGGTCCTCATATAAGACGTTAAGCTCAGGGGAACGTTTGTTGTCGGCGTTGCCGTTTTGCCTTTCGAGGGCGAGAGCGCGTTCACGATCGTTTTCATCCATGGCAGAAAGAGAATGCGTGGTCTGGAACGCGGTTATACTTCATGGTCATCAGCGTCATCGTCATCACGTGTAGTGGGTACATTCCACTATACTGGAACGCGCTTATTCTTCATGGTCATCAGGCGTCATCGTCATCTTTATCACGTGGAGTGGATACATCCCACTATACGTGGCTACTTACTACTACTACTACTACTACTACTACTACTACTACTACCACATACTACAGAGGAGGGACAGACCCACACCCTAAGGAGCTTCGCCCCTAAAAGTGTTGCAGGGCTCCTGTAAGCGGCAGCACACCCTGCAAATGCTATGGAAACGCGGAATTTAGGGACCACTGGAATCACGGCGCGCATAGGCGCGCAGGAGGGTACGTCACGAAGCATCTTTGTGTAAATCGCGGGCATCTGTAGTATATAGAAAGACATGAACGCGTGATACATATTAAGATAGGACCTGTATAATCGGATGTTTTATTAACCGGTCTGCAGCTTTCTCATTAGAAATTTTTGCCCAGCTTCGGTGCTTCATAAGTCGGGAAGTGCATGTAGCTTAGTTACGCTGAACACAAAAGACAGTGGAACTTGGTGCAGTTAATAGCCAGCAACACGTATTTGGTCGCGTCGTCGTAGAGTGCGTCGCTATATTTTTAAACTCTTGCTAGAGTTAGCTGCGGCACACTGTACAACGCCGTTGCGCGGGGACCCCTAAATCATCACAAAACACTTAATGTTATTCTTTAGTAATTACTCAAGTACTGCACAGTCTACAATGGCAACTCCAGAGAACTGTGACTCACCTATTGGCAACTATTGACTCACGTGTTGACAAATAAAGGCTGGAAATTTCTAAGGTTCTTAGCTCCGTACGATTGGCCTTACGTCCTTAAGATTCCATGAAGGGTCTAAGGGATAGGCAAGAAATGTTCAGACTCGCCAGTGCGTCTGAGAGGCATCAATGCGGAAGCCGCTTCAGCTTCCTTCCGCCTTCACTGAAACCTTCGCCTAATGCCTTTATTTTCTCGGGGGTCGTCTCAGTGTATAAGTGATTTTAAGTGGAGTTACGCGGCCGTCTTTGTTGACGCTTGGGACGCACAACGCAACTACCCAGACGAAGACGATAAGAAAGACCAACAAGGCGCTGACTACAACTAGTTTAGTTTTTTTATGAAGCGCCCACATTTTGGGTGGTAGAGAAGGAGAAAACAACACGGAAGCAGCAAAAAGAATGTAGAAAAAAGATTATCAATCAGCAAGAAATAGTCCTAGCCATTAACCGTTAAAATAATAATAATTTATGGGGTTTTACGTCCCAAAACCACGATATGGTTATGAGAGACGCTGTAGTGGAGGGCTCCGGAAATCTCGACCATCTGGTGTTCTTTAACGTACACTGACATGGCACAGTACACCAGCCTCTACCCCATTAACCGTTATCGACACGTGCTCTGTCGAGATAGTCCCTCTCCATTGATGAGTGTGCGTTGCTCCTAGGCGCAACTACCAGGCTGCAAATCCCAATTAAGATCATGAACGAGACTCCAAGCGAATGCGTCAAGCCAAACTGCATATGTCGCGAAATGGAGAATGTGGCAAAGAGATGCAGGGAGGGCCATTCTGCTTAAATGGAAACAGTTACGGGCTCGTGGGCTAAATTGAAACGGAAGTGTGAAGAAAGACATTTGGGATTTAATCAAAGGATGTGTTCTGCTAAATTAAAAAAATTCTACGTCTCATGTGCATCGCGCACTAAACAGCTTCTCTTGTCATCCACTGGGACAGAGTGAAATGCCCACAATATTTATTTTGAGTATTCGGGACATCACGTCAACATTTGAAGTGCAAGCCGCGGCCAGCGTCTGATGTGACGTTTAAGGCTTTAGCCTTAATATTCATCGACTGCGGCTGATCCTCTAGTTAAAGCTCACAATAAAAGCTGGAGCTGTCGTTATTGCCATCATCATACACGTGGATTTTTAACCAACATTTTTCATTCCCTGTTCATAACCAGATGGAGTACAGCAGGCAACAAGATATATGGCAAGCCGAAAAGCACGGCTTGAATACTTATGTACTATTTTTGGCGGAGTTTGGTGCAACGTCACATCATGTCTACGACCTTGCTTCGAAACTACGCGGATACGAAAACCACCGTGAGATGGATTCCTCTTTCTTTTTTAAAATTAGGATATTTAGTGCGACAGGCCTGTACACTGATTCGAGGAAGCTATTGCGCGATCCTGCTCATGCGGTCGCAGTTATTAAGATCGTAATTGCATAGTGAAATAGTGCTTCCCGTTTAATTTTCTGCTCCTGTTATTCCTTTCATAGAAGAGAAAAAAAATCTAACCATTTGTTATTCTCGTTAATATATGTTTGAGACTCAATCCAAGATCAAACACCTTCAACTGTAACCCGATGAAACGAATTTTAATGCCACGTGGCCACAATCATGCTGAGAAAAATCATCCAACAAGAGGTGCTGTTGGGGTGAGCATTTCGAAAAATGGTCTTTGACATGCTAATGAGTTACGGAAGTACACAAGTGGTCACTGCACAACGACATCTCAGGTATGTTAAACACTGAAAGTGTCGAGGTGTAGCGTTAATAAAATCGCAGATCAACAATTTTCGAGGCGTGACGTACTTGTTTTATATGCCACTGCTATTGGGAAGCCACAGGTTTTTGCGATAGGATCTAAAATCCAAAGTCAGATCCACAATAACCTTCAAATGGTCATGAACCTTGATAGTGACACCTGCGCTATTTTGACTCTACACTGATCAGGAAAGGGAAGACAATACGCTGAACTCGCGCTCAACGTTCGGTCGTCTCTATCTTGATTCGTGTAGTGTCTGGAGTCAGCGCAAATTTCAGAATTGACGACCACCCTGTAGACCACCTTGTAGCTGTAGTGCGTGGGTGCTAACCAGTTTTTTCGAAAGGGTGATGTCGCTGAGCGGACAATGGTAAAACAGACACAGCTACGTTCCTGATCCTCAGCGAAATGAATTATTTGGCCAAACGGAGGCACACCCCATATATATGATGACGTGTATTACAATGTGAAGTTGCGTTCTCGGCGGCACAAGGCTTGCGTGCCATGCACCGCCGTCGCGAATGTCGCTAAAATGAAGCGTGATTTGCACCTAGGTTCTATAATTTGATATTTCTTCATGCAGTTGAAGCCATCGCGAAAGCCACGCGCGTCGCCGAACAAGAGATCGACTTTTATGAGATAAGCAGACGCACAGCCCCATACGTTTCTAGAGGTACGTCAATGCTTTGAACTGGCTTCAGTAGCTTTATGGAGATATTTTAGAACGGCAGTGTTTTGCACCGGTGTCCACCAAGATTTAATTTATGCCATTTGCCGTGGTAGAAGTGATGTTGTTAAAGTTCACAGGAATATATGGCAACGAAAAAATCAAAAGACAAAATTTCGTCGATTGGGATAACATGGAAGGGGAGCCAACCACCTCTCGGTTTGATTATAGGTGCCCGACTTTACGCACTTCAGTACCGACGCACGTAAACGAGAGTTGAAATCGGACACTCCGTTAACCGGCAGGCAGTCACCGGGGAGATTTCAAGGGCTGACGTTATCGACCCCTCGAAACACCCCCGCGAAAGCACGGACAACGTAAGAGTAGATCCCTTTAGCACGCCAGCGAACGCCGGTTGTGGTCCAAAGACCGTGTCACACCTAGCAGATGATAACACGAACAAAACATATCCGCAGTTAAGGCAGTTCAAACATCACATAAACAGGCACAGTTGACCAGTTAAATCACAATACAACTGACATGAGTTTAAGAAAAATGGTGCAGAACTAATCACTCGCGCTTCAAATCCAAAGAATCTGGAGTATTCAGGGCAATTAAAGTCATTTCATTATTTAACAGATCGACTTCCCCTCCATATAGTCTGTAGCGCTGACAAGTCGTTCACCTGCGCAGTCGGTGATCACATGTCTCCTCGGCGACGCTGCATCCAGAAACTGACACTGCTACCACGGCGCACACTCAGCGCTTTCTAGACCGGCTTACGATACCACATTATAAAACTGACTTCAACATGATAAGTTCTTCGTTCACTCACTGTCCGCCACGGTATCGCCGCGTACTTATTTGGGGTTGCACCCGGGTTCGGGAATCTACATTACCCTTCCGCTCATAGCAAAGCGAAGGCTTGGGGAAAGGGTGAGAAACTTACCCGTACCTCCTTCAGAGCTGGCGAATGAGTCAGTGGTAGTAGCCTTGGCTGCTCGAATGCTCTCGAGATTGTGCGGGCACTTGGCTGTCTTGGCGTGCACCATCTCCGAGGGCGCGAGGAGGCCCGCTTACGGTGCTTTTAAATCCGAATGCATTTCTTAGTCGGGCTATGTCAGGCGGCGTTGTCCGGCGGCGTCCGCGGAGGAGGAGGAGGAGGAGGATAGGTTGAGGAGGTGTCCGCGCGCCGGCAGGTGTTATCTCTCCGCTCACCCTCTCCCATAGAAACAGCTGCGGGCGCGCGCTTATCCTCGCCCCTAGCAACCGGACCATGTGGTGCGAGAGAGTGTAGGAGAGGGTAGGTGCAGTGCTTCGCCGTTTCTTCTCTCGCCGTTCGCTCTCTCTCCTCCTTGCGCCCCATATCCCGTCCTCTCGCGCCTCACTCTCGACCGTTCGCTGGCTGGGCGCCTCTCAAGGCGATGGCAGAAGTCGGTGTCGGCGCAAGAAATGCATTCGCATTTCCTCACGATTCCCTTCGGGGAGGTGGGGGGCATTTTTTTTATTCTTTTTCGACGTTGAGGCTAACTTGGCGCAGTGTTTAGTACTGACTGCCGTTTGAAGGCTTCGGCGTCGCGCTTGACTAAGCGCTCGGTTGTGAGGGTTTGCAAATCTGCCTGGTGTTTATCGCACTTTCTCCTACTCGCACTGATTGTGGTTGACGGAGGTGATCTCGGCGTATGGGAGCGGTGAAGTGCAGCATCATGACCCTAACCGAGCACCGACAGTGAGCGCGTCGGATAGACTTAACGCAACGGAAGCATTCGTGCGTAATTCTAGAAAACTCTACGGTCGGGGCCCTGCTCCGTAAGCGATGATTCGGTTCACTGATGACGCAGTACGAGCTTTGCCTTTCCCCGTCACGTTACCGTGTGACGCCTCGTCGCCAGAACAGTGAAGCTTCCATACGGAACAACAGTGTTTATGCGCTGCATATTGCTTGGACGGCGATAGCAACGAGAAGCGAGAAAACACAATTTCATTGTCTACTCACCGGTGTAGAAATACATGGCGAGTGCACTGTTCCATAAAAAATAGCGTCAGTCAGATTTCTGTTTTTCGCATTGCGGCCTTTCCACACAATGTCACGCATTCTGGTGCGCAACAACATCCTCTTAACATCTATGCTTCACCGGGCTTATGCGCGACTTTATGTCAACATTAGCAGAACCATGCAGCAATATTTTTGCACGCTTGAGCGAGTCGCATTACCGTCGACACTTAGTCTGGTGCCTCCCTGATGCGCCCGCTAAGTGGTGAGTGCTTATTCGAAGTGTGCCAATATAATAGCACCGCACCCGAACTAACTTCTTGCCATTCCTGTTTCCCTCTTCTTACCAGATGACTGGAAAAATTTTCTCAATAAGTACACCAATAACACGTACACGATTGACGATAAAGTTATCTGTTCACCATATCTGGGCTACAATGATCGCGAAACTTTTCGAGAGCAAGTCGGTTGGCAAGGAAGGCCTGCAATATCTGGTCGCCTGGACCTTCTACAGACAGCTGTTCGAATTCACAAACCAAGACTGGTTTCTTCGAGGCAGGAGTGCGAGCGATGCTTGCTACGAACACGTCAAGAAGGTCATGAAGCTGGCGATCACCAGTCATTACTTCCAGTCAGGTATGTCTATGTAAATCAGTGCTAACGTTTCGCAGATTTTTCTTTCGAGCCACCGTGCTGCGAGTCTCTTTGGAAGGCAGGTTCTAAACAGAGGTTTCAGCCTTAGGGCGACATATAGCTTTCCTTAAGAGTGTTATCCGCGGTATGCCCACGAAAAGGCATTCCAAAAGTTCAGCCTTAAAAAATAGTTCCATTGTTGCTCAATGTGAAGCAAGTGCATGTTGCAAGTTTTAAATGATGCTGGCTTTTGACGCGCGCCAAAACCTTACCGGTGAGAAAACCTTTTTTTTTTTTCGTATTACGTCGCAGCCTAGTTCCTCCATATACGTTCGAATATCGAAACAAAATGTGTTCAGTGTTCCTTCCGTCATGATGCGAACATGGGGACGAGACGACAAACCCAGCTAGTACAATCGTTCTTGGAAATCCCACTGGCGCTGTCCCAGCGTGATGCATGATTAGTGGATCAGTGTGGCGCTGTGTACTGGCACACCACTACACTGCTAAGGGAATAGTGGACGCTGTTTTGGTGCCCGCCACACTAATACTCGCTAAGGGCCGACCCGCTAGGGGTCGAAATCAGGCTCTGAATTTGGTTTTGAGAATTCTGATCATGCCCGGATCGTAATTAAGACAGAAACACGAGCACTGTGACCAAATAAGTAAGCCACAAAGAAAAAAAAAACGAGTATGCGGGATTGGCACCTGCCTCCTTGACGCAAGTTAAATTCTGAGCCGGATACGCTAACTAAACCACGAAAAACATAGTTGGATGATTATTTCCTCCATGGGGCATATATTATAGCAACACATGGGGCATATATTATTTCCTATGCAAAAAAAAAAAACCTTTCACAATGCAGATGCGGAAGTCAGACCTGTGCACGACTACTTTTGCGAATCTGTGTCACGTGTTGTTGTAATGCAAACATTGCAGATGGATGCACCGGAGTGGATTTCCACAACGGAAGCATTGTTATACTGACCAAAGTTTTAACAAACAGCCACCTAACGGAAGATGATGTGTCATTACACTTAATAATTGTGTTATTCCCTGGTTTATGATTAGTGTGTGAATATTCTTATATGAGAGACAACAAACGCTACACGACACTTTAACAAGAGTTGGCTCTTTTTTGTTTGTGTTAAAAGCTAACGGAAGATAACTAATTTCTTTTATTATGTGCTCCGCAAGATCAGAACGTCCATCATCTGGCACGTTTTGCAATTGAACACATTAGCGTAGCCGCAGATGCTTTGTGGCACTCGCACTGACTCGCTAAGCGGTTGATCATATTTATAAAGCGAAAATCGCACATTTGAACTGCACGCTGAACACATCAGGTTTCGTCAGACGCTTGGCCTTACTCTCCGTCCTTGTTTACATTCAGCGTACTACGGCCGCAGTAGCTGGTTCTAGGCGAACGAATTCATGTGCCGCGATCGCTGTGAAGAATGCGGATTTAAAATTAAGAAGTAGTTAAGAACCTTTGAATACTATTTTCATTACAATTTACTCATGCTAGATCATATTTGCGTATTCGACTATACAAATCATGCAAAAAACGCGGAGGATGAACGATGTAAGTGTTTTCTTCTTTGACTGCCCAAATCATCAGCTAAAAAAGCGGACATTGAACGTTGTTAACAAACATTCCTTCACAGAAGGTGAGTGCTGCCGGTGACGCGTGGTTTTCAGTGGTATGATCTCATTTTGAAGGACGGACGGCTAGGCTTTGTGGATGTTCTTTACGAGACTAATACTAATATGTTTTGTTGCGGATGATAATTTTTGATGAAATTTTGTGAACTAAATTCAGAAACGTCGATAATTTTTCAGAAAAAGTGCGCGCACTCTATCGATGATTGTTTTAGCATATGCGTACCTCCGTCGCCCAATTAAAACTAATTTTGTATAAGTAGTAGACCCAGAACAAAATATTTTGGAAATATTGAGTACATTGTAGGCTGGGCACCTCGCGATCCAATATCAAAATGCATACAAGGTCCACCCAGAGCGTCCTGTTTTCTCCAATGTGCCGCCAGTTTCGCAGTGCGCGGGCAGACACTGTAGAGTGTCGTCAGCGTGTCCCAGTGCACTGCAAGACAATGGGCCACCCTACACAAAATTCCCAGTGTGTTTCTGTGCTCCGGGTGGCACTTTCCATGCTCTATATTATGTCGTTATTAGGACTCGAATTTCAATGCTAGAATTATAGCATTTTTTTTGTTAATTGAACACATTGAATGACACAGAACAAAATTATCAGTCTCATTCGTACCTGTGGCATCGCAATGTGTGGTATGTCGGCGTTCGTATTTCAAGTTGTGAGGGTTTACTTGCAGTATAGCCAGTACATCGTCTAGCGAATGAAAAGGAATGGATCAAAAGCTTGTTTTCTTTGTTAGCCAACTGACCATGAAGACAAGTGAGGTGGAGTGTACATTATTTGTCCTTTAAATGTAGTACATAATTACGGCATACACGTAAAGAAATTAAAGTGGGCGAAAAAGACAACCTGGAATAGGTAGGGACAGAATCTACCATGTTTGGATTACGCTTTCTATGCTCTACCAGCCCAGCTATGACGGCGCTTGTCCTTCCATCAATCGTATTGCGTCTATCTGTGCATGTAATAGTAGCGTTAGTTAGTTTTGAAGGCGAGTGGTGAACACTTTGCTGTTTCTCTAGCTAGCATCACCTGGCACGAGATTTTTATCCGCGCTGCCAATTGTCAAATTATCGCAAGAGATAGACTACCGGAGCAACGCCCGCTGTGAATGAGCCAGAGAAGTTGTCCAGAAACACGCGGCTGGGCTGTTAATTAACATGGCACTGATTCGTGATCCGCTTCGATCCAATACGGGGGCTGTGTTACTCCAGCAGGTTAGGTCAGCGCAAGAAAGAACGGGTGTTTTTTTTTTTTGCGATCGCAATTATATGGATAGTCTCGACGGGTTTTTGCCGTCGCCGTTACCGCCACCGTCACCGTCAGTCGCGTATAAAGTCTAACTGATAAGATCCCCCCAGCGCATCGTACGTTCTACACGCGGGCAATAGCGTACGAGCGGGAGCGACGAACGAGGATGAAGCGGAGATCAAACGAGCCGGCCCATCTTCGTCGCTCCTAGGCGCATGCGATAGAATTCCCCGCATGTTAGACCAGCCGTCGAATGCTCAAGTAGAGAGGAAACGCCCCGCGCGTCTTTCGCGAGCGTGCAAAGACGCTAGGGGAGGGGGGTCCCTCGAGCGACTTTTGATTTTACGAGCGTGATCGTCGCTGGCGCACTCGTTATCTCGCTATGTCGGCAGCCGACAGTGGACGGCCGGTCTACCCTTTTACGTGCTGTGCTCTCAACGCGAAGAGAATGTGTGAAGAGTCCATGGAGCGGCCGTATTCTCTTAAACCAGTGTTTTGTAGAGTTGCGTGAGACCTGATCCAGAAGACTTAGCTGCCAGCCTCACTTCGTATAACATTACAATTTTAAATGCGAATGCATTTCTTAGTCGGGCTATGTCAGGCATCCGGCGTCGTGCGGCGTTGTCCGCGGCGGCCTCCGCGCGCCGGCAGGTGTTATCTCTCCGCTCTCACTCCCTCTCCCATAGCAACAGCTGCGGGCGCGCGCGCTTATCCTCGCCCCTAGCAGCCGGAGCATGTGGTGCGAGAGAGTGTAGGAGAGGGTAGGTACAGTGCTTCGCCGCTCCTTCTCTCGCCGTTCGCTCTCTCTCCTCCCTGCGCCCCACTCTCCCGTCCGCTCGCGCCTCACTCTCGACATTTCGCTGGCTGGGCGCCTCTCAAGGCGATGGCAGAAGTCGGTGTCGGCGCAAGAAATGCATTCGCATTTCCTCACGATTCCCTTCGGGGAGGTGGGGGGCATTTTTTTGCGATCGCATTCATTGATTCACCCTTAGCGGTGAAACCATGACTTTTTTAGCAAGCTTGATGGGAATGGAGAAAGTCAAAATGTCTCGTCAGCGCAATTATTCATGTCAGCCGTTGCATGTATTACATCCCCAGAAAATTGGCATGATCACGAACCGGCACGGTCTATGTCTGTCCTGTTCTTGCTTTGCTTCCTGTTTGGATTTTTTCAGATAGAAAACAAGGAACTGAGAAATACACAGGGAAAGAGAAATACAGAATTTAAGTAAACAGACAAAAACATGTAAAGCGCCAGAAACATAAAAAAAAAGGACGAAGAAAGTGAAAATATAACCAGAAACAAAAAGAGCGCCTACCTCTGCTGTTCCTTCAGGCTGGGCACCACTAGTGCGCAGCTGGATTGCTTTTTTCGGCTTAGAAGAATTAACTGAGCAAAGATGGGAGCTAAATCAAATGCGGCGTAGGCTTCTCATGCCTAAGCAGCAACAGTCGCAAAGTGGGCTTGTTGGAAAGTCATTAGAGTCATCAGACAACATCATGACTGAGATTGGGGAGCTCGACACAAGAAAAAATAGAAGGAAGACAACACACGTAGGGCTGCTAGCAACAACAACGTTTATTTTTGGAGACCCTCACCACTCTAAATATACCACAACCCCAAGAGTGAACAAAGTTCACGCGGTGATAAGGACAGACATGCGCGAAGGAATCACCCATGCAACAGCAACGTAACAGGTGATAGAGAGTAGCAGGATGTCACCATTTTCGCAAGAACCTCAAAGCTGTAGACGATAATGATAGATAGCTTGCTTACGCAGATATCACCAAGAGCGTCGATATGCTCAGCTTCGACGATGAGGCGGGTGATCTCTTCTTTGTGACGACCCAAAAGGACAGTCCGGTCGAAGTTTGCCGACAACCTAATGACTGAGATTGGGGAGCGAGGAAACCGTCAGGTTCGCAGCTTCTTAGTCTTCTTGTCGTGTTTTTTTAGCAGCGCGTTTACACACCTGCTAGTCTGTACAATGTAGTGTTTTCCAGAGGACAGCGTGATACAACAGATGACGAATGCCTTACTTTATATGAATTTGTACTTATGCTTGATGCCGCACTGTATGTTTTTCCTGTTCTAGAAGGATTCGTTTTCAAACACGCTTCCGAACTTCTGGGGCACAGAGAAAACCACCCTTTGTATTTTCCGGCAGGGCCAATTTCTTGATGTATATGTGAAAGTTTATGGTTATATGGAGTTACCGCTGTGTTTCTGTAGAAAGGAGTAGCTAGGTCATTGTGAGTCAGGCTCGCTCGATCGTGCGCGAACTTGAGATTCTTTACTGCTACTGAGACCATACGTGACCAGAATGGCCGGCTTCTTTTAGGCGCAATATTTGTTGCGTGAAACTATGACCCATAAGGTGTGTGCAAGACTTCTTTAATGCGTGTTGGAGGCACATATGAAATGTCTCTCTTGGTCAGTTTAGAGTGGTGAGAGTTAAAGGGAAGGACATACATATGTACATACATATATGGGACATGATAGCCGCCGAGAGTCTTGATATGACTGCTATCTAAATAAACTTCAATACTATATTCCTCAAACTTCATGTAACACTGTGCCCTGCCATTTCATTTGCCGAACAGTGGTTCCACCTCGCATGGTTTACCAGACGAAGCGAATGGCGTCAAGAATCCGTCATGCCTTCGACAAGGTCTTGCAGTCCTCGAGTTGGCTCAGTCCAAGACTTCAAGCGCTTGCAACCGATGAGTTGATCAACATAACAGTCTACGTGGGGAGCCCGGGACGGCGATTAGACCCTGAATACGTCGAAGAGATTTACAGTAAGTAGTCGTTAATATGTGGGCATTAGAAACGTGTACTAGAGGTCGTCGCAGCAAGATGTATTACGATGTGCGTTAAGAGCTAACATGTGGCTTCGTCAATGTTGCGTGCGTTTCGGTACTGCAAGTAGCGTGTGACAAAATTTAACAGAAGAACCTGTAAAAGGTGCGACCACAAATGAGACCCAAAATATTTCATAGGAAAATGTTAGTGGTTTAGAAGAGGGAGATAGCTGTTGCGTTGTACGTGGCATCGGTCATCCACAATCAGTTTGCATTTTCTTACGTTCGGCATAACATGTATTCTACCAAACCAACAATATTGGAAAACACAGTGGGGCTGTCCCAGTGCCCTACATGGACGAGTGTGATGCGGGTATTGGCGCGCCCTCACTGATGATGCTGCCTACGATCTGAATGTACATCCGGCTTGTTTTACAGTGACACATACTACCGTATCTTAAGTTAGTGGGCATCATTGGCACTTTCGCTAAGCGGTTACTCATATCTATGTAAAAAAAGCATCGTACATCTGAACTGAATACACACTGACCACTTCAGTTTCGCCACTCATTTCGAGATATCTCTGGTCATTCTTGTTTACGTTACGAGTACTATAACCGGAGCAGTTCACTGTTTACGAACGGAAATTTGGGCTTATAGATGCACTTTGTGCTATTCGATCGCCGTGAAAAACGTTACCGCGGCAGTCTAGTGGTTTTGGTGGTAGACTGCATACCAGCAAGTCGAGGAATCGAATCCCAGCCGCGGCGGCCGTATTTTCGATGTAGGTGAAAATGCAGAGGCCCGTGTATTTAGATTTAGGTGCACATTAAAGAACCTGTGGTGGTCAAAATTTTCGGAGTGCTCCACTACGGCGACTCTCATAATCATATCATGATTTTGGGACGTTAAACCCCATTAGTTATTAATCTAACTCAATTACGGGGATTATAATAAGATTATAATAACAATTCCAATGTAGTTTCAATCATAAGTGACACAAGCGAGGCCATATTTGCTTCTTCGACGAAGCAAATCAGAAGCTAAAAGCGCCGAGTTTGAGCGTTGTGAATGCATCCGGTGACGTACGGCTGTCGGAGCGGTACGAGCCCTCACGGAGGGAGCAGGTGCTGGAGTCGGTTGATGTCGTTTATCATATCAATATTAATGTCATGTTGTGTGGATTATGATATCTCCTTTATTGGGTATTTCTTTGATGTAATATTGAAAGTGTTCGCCAGCGGGGCCGCTCGCATTTATGACGGCGACTGTGGAACACTCTCCAGTGGCCCAGGTGGTGTCATGTAGCACTTAATCTTATGGGCTGAAAACTGACCAATAAACACGCGCATGCTACGTAATGAAATAAGTGCGCCTGAACGAGACCCTCGGTAAGAATGAACACAAGAGATACAAATCAGCTTTCTTTTGCTCTACACAACCTGATTTGCTATACACAACCTGCTTGAACTAACATTGAAGCTGAGCAAGGTATTCGAGAGATCAACTTTGTGTTTTAACTGTATCATAGTAAATGTATCATCAGTGAAAAGGAATGAAACTTGACCAAATATAAACTTGCCCGAGATAGGTACAACCGAACAACCTTTGGAAGACGCGTCCGGTGTTCTCCCTGCGGCAAGTTTTGATGACAAACTACAGTGAAAACATAAAGGTAGTCTCTCCTATAACTTCCTCAGCTTCATTGTCTGTTGGTTTCAGGAGGTTGTGTCTCTGAAAAGAAAGGAGCCCCCTGTCAATGCCCCTTCTTTCGTTCACTACCCCATCTGTGTTACTTTTGGTGCGCATTGAAGATGTGCTGGAGCGCCTACACGTTCATTTTCTTTCAAATATAGACACCTTGGCACATAGTTTAAGCTGAGAACTCGTGCTCACCCCCAGAGCTTTTTGCAGGGTGTCCCAAATATCACACTGCACGATTTAAAAAAAAGAAAAATTACACCATCTCCCGCTAAAGGGAACCATGTGTAGATGTGAAGCAGCGGGCGCTAACGCTTACACTGGCGGCGGCGTTGACACTGGCGCTCATTGCACCGTTGCGCAGGAGAGAAAACTGGGGAGGCGCAAAGCAGGCAGTGATGGAGCAGTGTTTCCTACTGGAACATGCCAATCGCTGCTAATGGGCAATGAGAGACAGAAGACTCCGACTGGACACAAAGACCCGCACTCCGCTTTTAGTTAACGCGCACGCTGCGAATTTTTATTGTTCAACAACGCACAGGAGAAATCTCCCACCGGCACCACCTTGGAGGTCAAGATCCATTGCCATATATACGGGGTGACCAGTGAACGGTTGTGCAGCGCGAGCAGTCGGTTTTTTCAACCAAGAAACTCGCTAGCAGACGCTGCCTGCGTCGGCGTCGCGAGGCCAGAGAGCGTAGGAGAGGAGAGAGAGGGGGGGGACGCGCATGTGCAGTGGGAGTGTAGACGCCGCGGGCAGGGATGCCTAGAGGAGAGGGGGGAGTGTAAGAGGGAAGAGAGGAGGGGAGGCGCATGCGCAGTGAGGGTGGTTGCCGCGGGGAGGGATGCCTAGAGGAGGGAGAAGGGGGAGAGGAAGTTTTTTTATTTTTATTTTTTTTAAAGGGTTTGCGCATGCGCAGTAAGGGTGGGCACGCGGCACACCACCACCACCACCACCACCACCACCAGATTAAGCTTCGCCATAAGATGCTTCACATGTAAAACGGGAACGTCGTTGGGCGAAGCACATCTAGTGAATATTGTTCCCAGTATACTGTAGTAGCCACTTCTAATGTTTTAGTTAAAGAGGTATGGTTGATTAGCCCCAATTAAGTTTTTAACTCGATATATACTCGCCTAATAATTAAAATGCCAACGAGCCATATGTAGGCATGCTCCAATGAAATCTAACTGTGCTATTTCAGCGATGTACTAATTACGTGCTCATTTTTTCAGGCTGATGAAGAAATCACGCTAAATATGAAAAGTAACACATGACACACTCCCACCCGCAAAAGATGGAAGCCTAGTCATGACATGCTACCTCACATTGACATTGTTTGGGGTCGCTGCTTCCTGATGCACGCTGCGGTCTACCACGTGTCATTTTTCAGATTTCGCGGGCTTTCTTTATTAGCCAAAAAAAAAAAGCGAGCACGCAATTAATATGTTCCCGAAAATAATGCAGTTAGATGTCAGTTGAAGATACCTACATATGCCTAAGTGACATTTTAATGACTAGGGAAGAATCAGTCGAGCTAGAAACATCAGTAGACTAATTAAACTAACCTCATTAACGAAAAAATTCGGAGCGGCTACTACAGTATATTGGGAACGATATGCACTAGGTGTGCCTCGCGTAATGACTTTGGTCTTTCTTTTAAATCGTGCGGCGTGATACTTGGGGTACATTGTAATCTAAGCCAGAGCAGTTCCCAGCACGTTTAACCATATTCACTGCCTATACCAATACATGCAACAAATAATGCGTTATGTTGTTTTGTGGGACAGATAACCGGTCATAGATTACTATCATTGTAAAGTGTGATTGGAATTTAAAGGTAATTGTCTGTTTCTTCAATTCATGAGCGTATTCAGAGTTGGAGACATTTTACAGCTTCTCATACAGCCTTTTAAAAAATTAGGAGTCTTTCTACATCAGAGACAAACTATATTCTGCAGCGCATTCAACACGTTGCAAAGTTTCTTACAAAATTGCGACGAAATGCATGTTTTGTAGTGTTGTTCAAAGCCAAGTGTTCAAATTTTGATACTAAAATCAACATGCGTGGGTAATATAGTTTGAACTATCGATCGAATAGTTTGAACTATTTACCGAAGCCAGGATCAGATCCCGGCCGCCACGGAAAGTATTCGTTCCCGCGACCTTCGCGTCAAAACTCGAGCACGAAAATTTTAAACCGATATGGTTAATGAGCTTCTTTCGCAGAAATTTTGGTGTCGACGTCGTTGGTTGTGAGTGCAAAATCATCATCTTGTCCTTGCTCGATTTCTCGAGAAAGATGAAAAAAAATAATAAAAATGTTCGGTTCGATTGAGAATAGAACCAAGACCCTCTGCGCCGCAAGTAGGTGCTTTACCACAAAGCCACGGTAATGCTTGAAAACGCTTCGGAAAAAAAAAAAACTGTACACGAATGTGATGTATTGCAGAAAATATAAAATAAATAAATAACTTGCGTTCGTGTGACAATCGGACGTAGGCCGTCTGCGTAGCAAGCAGGTGTCCTGCCGCCGATCCACGATATTGTTTGAAACTTGTCCGGAAAAAGGCACTACCTGCATGTCATGTGCTGGAAGGAGTCGTCTTCACGCATGCTAGATTGTGTGGTAGAAGCGTAGAATCGCGCCAGGGGTCAAGACACGGGAATTACAGGTAGTGGGTATTTCGAAGGTCCACCCATTACAAAGCGCTCATAGATATTCAATCATAATCAGCTGCAAAAGCATCATGAAAGGGAGCAGCTGCGTAGGTTCGCGTGTTGCCTTACGGACGCGTAGTGGGCCTTTCGCAGATTCGCCAAAGGAATAATTATGGCATAATCGGCACTTAACAATCGTACTTGCACTAGGCATTGTAGGATAGCTTGAAACGCCCAATGTTACGCGCACAGTTGTTCATTTATTTGCGGCACCGTTGAGGCATGCACCGAGAACCGAAGCTAGGATAGTTATCGAGAAGGCAATGCGAAAGCGGCTCGATTACGCTACCGCGTTACACTCTTGATCACCGAGCTCAAGTTTCCTCCAAGTTCAGATCCTGAAATGGACATTTACGTGCACTATAGCTTGCATAATTCTTAAAAGCAAAACAGACTTACTTGCAGCACAGCTTAGCAGGTAAGGTATATGGCAGCCTCGGCCAGCTGATATGTGTGCCTACGCGGGACACGGGTTTCTCTCGCGGCAAAGCGTACAGAATTTGATTTCAATAGAAATGCATGCACTCCCTCGCGCTTTTGATTAAGGTGTATGTTAAATTAAAACCAGGTGGTAAAACACATCTAGGGGAACACCACTGCGGCGCGCTCCACATGATAAATGTTTAAGTTACATAACGCAAACAAACAAAGCTTGAAACCGCAGAAAAAATAATGTTTCAGAAGCTCTCGCAATACAAAAACAAGACGGCAAATATGTAAGATCTATCTGCTTCTTCGACTGCGGTAAATGTTGTTCTGATGAATGAAAAGCGCACGGCAAAAAAAAAGAAAAAAAAATCCGTACGTTGGTCACTCGGGGAATTTTGATATGCCATATCACAATATTTTAAAAATCAATCCTATGTTACTGCCGTCTCGTTTCTAACAGTTGAACAAAAGTTGGTGCGTTTTCGAAATCGACTTGAAATTAACTTATTGATACGTGTTGCGACATTAAATTCCATGAACCAATGAGCCAAATATTTATACTCTTGTAACCTAGCTATAATCAATTGAAAGCACACAACCTTAGTGCCCGGTTTATGTCCTACCTTCGCCGAATACCCTGTTGAAGGCTTTTACATTAAAAAGCTATTTTCATTCTCATAATGAAACTTAAAACGTGAACCCGCGTAACCTAACGCTGCCCTGCTTTGTCTTCCGGAAAGCCCGTTGACAAAAGGGACAAATTGCGCTAGTTGGTGATTAGTTCTATGGAACATGATTTTATCAGCGCGTATTTGGACGTGGCTGTGTCTTTATTAGCATGTCTCGTCCTCATGTGTGTTGAACGGAACCTCATGTTACGCATAGCGCCAATGCGTTACTGAGTCTCCCAATGTTACACATGTGTCCAATGCCGAATGGCAGTCGGTGTTGATTGTTTTGTGTCAAAAATCAGTATGGCTGTTTTGTTATCTGTCCTCATCATTTTGATCATGTACATATAGTAGGTTTTGCATAAGAAGAGTTCCTATGGCAAATAAACCACTTTGGAGTAAGGATATTTTCTTGATTGGCTGCCGCAGAGCCTTTTCCGGACGCACCAGTGGACCGACTATTCCCCACGTGGATCAAGTGTCTTTCTCTCAACACTCACCTTGCTTGGAGTGACCAGAAGACATTGCTGTATGATGAAACAGCTGTCAACGCCATTTTTATACCGCGTGAACTTGCTGTTATTGTGATGACAGCCATAATGCATCGCCCGTTCTTGTACCTGTACGGGCCAATCAGTCTGAACTATGGTGCTCTTGGAGCGGTAAGCACTCGTTTCTCTTTTTTTCTTTATTACACATCGCGCGCGCTGTACTTATTTTGATATCGTAATATTGTCATTACTGTGCAGAACAAATGCAAATGTGGATATATTCCCAATAAGCAGAAGTGGAAAAACTTGAGGTCTGAACAAAAAAAAATCGTTTTCAACACAGTGCATGGTAAACAGAACGGCATTGAATCCATTGAAGCATGGATTTAAACACACACACACACACACACACACACACACACACACACACACACACACACACACACACACACACACACACACACACACACACACACACACACACACACACACACACACACACACACACACACACACACACACACACAGTCACACATATATAAACTCATGTGATCCTGTGTGAGAGCGATAGTGCTACTGAGATACACCCTTAGTGACCATTAAGTGCTGCTCAAAACAAGAATTGCACTTAGCGCTGTCGATTCCGTGAGCAAAGGAAGGAAAATAATCAGAGCAGTGACACCTACTATCGATACTAAGGCAAATATTTTATGAGTTAGTTTTCGGTGAGGGCAGCATCGTTCGCGGGAAACCGGGCTGCGGTGAATTTAGGCAAATGCGGTGCGCACAATTACAGCCCTTGAAGGTGCGCCGTTGTTTTATGTATTCATGCGTTTTTTTGCAATAATTGGTCCTTTTTCGATCGCACAGTTGTCACTAATCAGATGTTTCTGTTATGGAAGTCAGATCGTTTATCGAGGTCAATGGTCATTTTACAATTGACATAGTTCAATGTCGATTTCATAGTTACATCTAATTGTTTCACGCACGACCTTCGTTGTTCACTGTAGCGAAAGGTGCTTAGCAGTATGGCGCTCCAAAGCAGGTAGGTGACGGTTAGGAGGCAGCATTCCGCGATGCGAAAGAAAGTCATAGTTCCACCACAAGCGAGAAGCAATGATTGCAATAGCAACAAATACCAATCCTATACACAGTAGGGCTAGCAGCTAATTCTTTTGCATTATATCTGACATAACTACACAAAACGCTGTAGTGAGAGACTATGGTCGCTCCAGTAAGAGAAGTGGTTTTCGGGCATGTTGTGTCGTGTATATCAGTTAAGACACATTGATGGAAATATCCGTTCACTCAATCTTTATTCCATCTTCATTCCCTTCGCTGAGGCGCCTGCGAAGCACATGTCATCTTATGGCACCTTAGTCGGCAGTAACGCCTTGTATAATATGTACACTATTGCGAAACAAAAAAATCGAAAACTAGCGTTAGTGGCCAGACGACGCAAACGCAGCGCCACTAACGACAATGCATGGTCCGTGTCTCACATAATGTCGCCACGTGTGGCGACTCTTGCGTTTGACCCAACGCTACCTGCGTTTCATCGAGCTCCCAAACGCTGCGGCTCCTCAGAACCAACGCCTTCCTCTAGGAGGCGCTGTCTCAACACAAAAGCCAGGGGCCTACATGACCGGCCGTTTTAGGGTGATGTCTGCCTTTGACTCACTACATGCCGCCAACGCACCACCGAACGCCAAAACACAATGTTGCCAGACAGTGACGCCGCGCTATCGTGACATCTTGATGCCCGCCCTGCATCTACGCCCGGTTCTGTTTAATAATAGAAAGTGCATGCGAATGCTGCGCTTCCTAGGCTAGCCCGGGCAGACGACAACTTTGGCTGACTCAAGTGAAGCGAGACGGATGGGAGCCCACTAGTCCAAACATTGCACTAGTCCGTCTCGTATTTGCTCTATCAGTACTGCTTATTTCGTTCACTGTTTTTTGCTGCAGGACACGCTATATGTGTTTTACGGTTTTCGCGGATGCATAGATAACCGAAGTTGTCGTTATCAGCTGATTCGTGAAACGTGTACAATGACGTGACAGATTACCCCGCTGCAGTTAGAACACACACAAATGTAGTGTTGCCGGGAAACGATTTGACGACCCGAATAGCACAAAGTCATAACTTGTGAAAGGCGCTGTTAGGAGGGAAGCGACTGACAACAGGACCGCTGATCTGTCCAGGAATGCTGTTCAAAGTTGTGTCCGTGGAACCTTCAGCTCTACACCACCTTTCCTTCATCACTTTTTACGGAAAAATGCAGTTTAGAAAACTGCAAAATTATTTGTGAGGGTCATCGTCACCACCGGGTTTTAACACGAGAGTGTTTAATGCGGGGGTCCACCACAGCTCCACTGACGTATTTAGGTCACGGATATGACGTTCTAAGATATACACTAGAGATGTCAAACATAAAAACTAGAAGGAACAGTTCCATTGAAATTACGACCCATCGCTCCGTAGCGCGCGGCGTGAATAGACTCGACCACAGAGCGTAATTTCTTCAGCTTACTAATGGCGAGCTACTTATATACCATTTACCGTTGGCGGTGATCAGAGCTTGGCGCCTTAGGTGTGTTCTTGTTATTACTAGCGAGAGGGCGCGAGAGGCGTGGAGAGCGCGCTTTAATGGCCATCGCCCCGAGCGTTGCTATTTGCGCGCGCCTTTACAAAACGTGGTCACTCTTGCGCGCACGCTTACCTCATGATAGGGGCAGTTTGTACGTCTTTTACTTTCACCGCAAGCTTGCGTTGAATTAACAGAAGGCAAGCAGGTCACTTCGCTTACTCTTGCTGCAGCAGCCGTGTTTGGGAAAGGAACGCGCTGCTCAAACACAACGCAGTAACACATGTGACAGTTAGTTCGCGCCCGTCCTGTGTATACTTCAGCATTCGTTTTGCACCTCCTTCTCTATGTTTGAGCATCACGCTTTAAGTGTCCATCTGTGACAGCTAGTTCGCGCTAGTCATGTGTGTGTTCTTTTCGTGCGTCCTTTATCCTTGAGGAGCGTGCTGCAAGTTTTGAGCGGCTTGCCGTTCGTCGCATGACATTTCAATTCGTTGCTATAGCATTAATTCCTTCACCTTTGTGGCGAAAGACTGCACGATAAACGCTGAACTACCTAGGTGAAGACATGGGTCACTTTCGGGTTATATAAATTCCTACGATAGTGGGATCAGCCATGCGATAGAGGGATCAGCCATGCTTCCGTTTGGTGGAACGGGAGAGATAGCAAGGAAGCTCATGCAACTTCGTCGAAACCACTGGGTTAGCCGCATTTAAAAGCGTGATTTCCGAACAGGCTACCATTGTTAAAATTCATTTTCAGCAATGTTCATTTACCCTCAGCTGTATAGTGTGGCTCGTGTAATCAGCCCAGTGAAGAAAACGCATGTTCGAAATTCAACTGAAATAGCTGAATCGGTGAAATCAGACAATCTGAAGGTTGCCCCAGTTCTCTTTACATGTGAAGCTTTAGCTTCATCCAAGTTTAAATACGAAAGTGTTAAATGCCGTCGTTTGCCAAAAAACCTAACTACCCCAGGGGACGCGTGTCCGCCCAAGCTGAACTTCGTTGTGGAGAGGCTGATATCTTCCCTGCTACCATTTGTTAAATCGGTGGCTTTTTTCAATAGCCGTCCGTACGACATTCGGGAGCCGGAAGTGAATGACCTCGAAGAAGCTCATGAAATGATCCGCGCACTTGTACAAAACATTCAGAATTACAGTCATCATAGGCAACCACACGAGACCTTCTACGGGCAATGCCCAAGGGGATAACACCACTTCGCTTTCGCGCCTCCCGAGTCCACAAAGTGAGCCTTGATTAACCTCCGTTGCGATAGCAGTTACATTGAAACTTCACGAGCAGTTTCGCCGCCACCATAATATTCAGAGTAAAAATAATTAATATTGCCCTGTGCATTGAACATTTTATGCGCGAGCGAAAGCTTGCGAAGCGTCCCGGCGGTCGCCGCTCAAGCAGAAATGAAACGCGCCGGTGAGCTCCATCGTTCGAAGGAGCATTACGGGGTGCCGGGGGTAGGGCTGCGTCGCTACCTGCAAACTTTTTTTCAAAAGTGTGCGGTCGCGTATGCTAACTCGACATAGGTAAACAGACAGCACGCACCTTTGTGGGTGCATGGTGTGATGCCACCGCGAACTTCGCCTTGAAGGGAAAACAACATGAAAATGGCTATGGTCGCTGCAGCGACCGTAATTTTTTACTCCAGTATTTTGTGTAGTTATACCAGACCGAGTCCTTAAGGAGCTAGCTGCAAGCCTTACTGCATACAACATTCCCACTTGTCGATATCGCAATAAATGCCTCGCTTTTGCAGCGAAACTGTCACATTTCTTATACTAATCTCTATTTTTATCCTCATTGCAGATAATAGCCCACGAATTCATGCACGCATTTGACGTAAAGAACACTAGAAAGAATTACTGGTGGCCGGAGAGCGTCAAGGAGGAATACACTAAACGGGCACTCTGTTTGCGTCGATCACATAAATCAGTTGTGAGTAAATAAAGTACTATATATAAATAAATAAAGTACTATATATATATATATATATATATATATATATATATATATATATATATATATATATATATATATATATATATATATATATATATTCGGTTCGCGCACGATTAAGACACGTACCAATCTCTAATAATATAGTATGTAGGGTTTTACGTCCCAAAACCACGATATGATTATGAGAGACGCCGTAGTGGAGGGCTCCGGAAATTTTGACCATCTCGTGTTCTTTAGCGTGCCCTGAGATCGCATAGTACACTGGCCTCTATCATTTTGCCTGCATCGAAATGCGACCGCCGCGGCCGGGATCGAACCCGCGACCTTCGGGTCAGCAGGCGAGCAACCTAGCCACTGATCCACCGAGGCGGACCAAGTACCGATCTCCTGTTACCGAGAGGACAGAAATGAAATTAAGCGCACTGGAAGAAGAGAAATTTTGTTCCAGGTCTTAATAATAATAACGCGTTTTACGTTCCAAACTCACAATGTGATCATGAGGGACCCTCAAGTCGAGGGCTCGCGATAAAAATATCGGAGGTTCTTAATCATGCACCCAAATAACAATGACAAGAACCTCTAGCATATCGCCGCTATCTAAACGTGATCGCCCCAGCCGGGGTCGATCCCGCGACTTTCGGTTAGGCAGTCGAGTGCCGTAGCCACTGTACACTGCGGTGGCATTTCCACGCCTTTAGCACTGTGACTTATGGTTGACTTGATGCGTCGCCTATATACGGTGAAGGTTTGTTACAGATGTGTTAGAAGAAGCGAAGTAAAGAGCGCATGTCAATCATGTATGAGCGCCCGTTCGTACGCTTTCAGCTACTCTATTGGAGCATACATCTATGCCAGGCAATTCAAGGATCGCTAACTGATTTTCCGACGTTATGTCCCGATGTACAAAAAACAAACAAAAAGAAAGGCATCAACAGAAGCCCGAGAGTAACTGCACCGCTAGTTCTTGAAGCTAGCTGAGAAGCCGCTTCTTCTATTCCAACCAAACTACGGCTTTCTTAAGTGATGTTAATAATTGTGTGACCCATTTTTGCAGCTCTCGTTAAGCCGTCAGCAAGAGAAGTTGGACGACGCGACGGACTCTGAGAACTTGTGTGACCTTGTCGGAACCGTGGTTGCGTATGCAGCCTACGCTTCGTTGCCAGTGAAATTCAAGAGCACAACACTGGCCGGCCTGAACGTATCATCGGAGCGGCTCTTCTTCATCAGCCATTGTTTGACGTCGTGCGCTCAGCTAGGCCATCCGGGCAGACGCTACGCACCATTCCGCTCAAGATGCATAGTTCCCCTTATGAACATGCCAGAGTTCTCCAACGCATTTGGCTGCGCGCCAGGAACACCAATGAATCCGCGGAACAAGTGCGAGTTTTGGTAGTAAACAAAGCAATGCGCATTTTTATTTGAGTCTATTGTCAATTCAGTTCGCGCTTGTATTTCTTGAGCCCAAATTCACAAAAGTCAAAGCAAATCACACAAATTAACACGACTCGAAATCTTTACCCAGTATTGTCGCATTATTAAGCTATACACAAGTTCTTATTTCTCTGATCAGTAATCATTTTACAGGGAACGAATATCTACCGATGCAAACAGCCGTATACAAGAAGGCGGTAGAATTGGCGTTCGGTATGTCTTCTTATTTTGTAGTCTCTCGTACACGTTTCATGTTCGGCTCCTTCACCGCCTTCTTCGGAGTAAACATGGATTTGCAAAAAAAAAATGAAAAAATAAACCTTGAGTGGAGCTGCTTGTCCTTACTTTCTTCTATTGAACAAGGTTTTTGACATGATGACTTCATCCGGAGTCTATTAACTAGCTCGGTGGTTATGTGCTTAATTCGCACCCTCTACGGCAGGGGTCTCAAACACGCGGCCCGCGGGCCGCATGCGGCCCGCCAGGCTCTCGGTTGCGGCCCGCGGCCCTCACATGACTGTCTTTTCCCCTCATATTTTATTTTATTGTTCTCATTAAGTATGTTCCTGAGGTACACAGACCTGACTGGTTTAACGCAATGTTGCGTGAGGCATCCCATGTGTTCACTTTGTTTTGAAACATAACCGTGAAACAAAAATTATATCTCACAATCGGCGTTCAGATTTGAGTCAGTTTCGAGAGCGGTATGGACGTGATTTTGGAATCCTGGCACCGAACCTCCTTCAGAAATTACCTGTATATGTATGGGAAAATTTTCTTTCAAATGGTAGCGTTTTCAAGCAAATTGTATTCCCCCCCCCCCCTCCCCCCCCCCCCCCCCCCCCGCTTCTACCTTCTTCACTGCCCCGGCCCTTGCGGGACTAAATTGCATGACTGCGGCCCGCAGGCTGAGTTGAGTTTGAGACCCCTGCTCTACGGCAAACATTGTTGTGAATGACACTTTGTACATTCCAAAGTGTGTCCGGTGAAAGCGTGTGGCCATTCCACTGACTATGCCATGTCTTTTATCTTTTACACTCTCAGGTGGCATAACACACAAACCGAATGTGTGCGTGTTTTCTTTTAAATGCGAATGCATTTCATAGTCGGGCTATGTCAGGCATCCGGCGTTGGCGTTGGCGTTGTCCGCGGAGGAGGAGTAGGAGGATAGGTTGAGGAGGTGTGCGCGCCGGCAGGTGTTAGATGTGAAGCATCTTATGGCGAAGCTTAATCCGGTGGTGGTGGTGTACGGCGTGACCGCCCTTACTGCGCATGCGCAAACCCTTTCAAAAAAAAATAAAGATAAAAAACCTCCTCTCTCCCTCTCTCTCCCCTAGGCATCCCTCCCCGCGGCAACCACACCCTCACTGCGCATGCGCCTCCCCTCCTCTCTCCCCTGCTACGCTCCCCCCTCTCTCCTCTAGGCATCCCTGCCCGCGCCGTCCACACTCCCACTGCGCATGCGCGTCCCACCTCTCTTCTTCTCTCCTACGCTCCCCCCTCTCTTCTCTAGGCATCTCTGCCCGCAGCGTCCACACTCCCACTGCGCATGCGCACCCCACCTCTCTCTCCTCTCCTACGCTCCCCCCTCTCCCTCTCTCGCCTGGCGACGCCGACACAGGCAGCGTCTGCTAGCGAGTTTCTTGGTTGAAAAAACCGACTGCTCGCGCTGCACAACCGTTCACTGGCCACCCCGTATATATGGCAATGAATCTTGACCTCCAAGGTGGTGCCGGTGGGAAATTTCTCCTGTGCGTTGTTGAACAATAAAAATTCGCAGCGTGCGCGTTAACTAAAAGCGGTCTGCGGCGGAGCTCGGCGGAGCTATATATGAAAAAAAAAATTAAAAAAATAAATAAAAAAAATTAAAAAAAACAAGAAAAAGCAAAAAAAAAAAAGGCGCTGCGCCGTGCTCCCGACCGGGCTGCAGAAATTAGGCGCCTTTTCCTTCTTCAAACCACAACCACCATATATAAATGGAGTGAAGCGCGCGCGAAATGCATTCGCATTTCCTCACGATTCCCTTCGGGGAGGTGGGGGGCTTTTTTTTAATTTTTTACCGCGAATCGCAGCGAGACGCGAGACTAATCTTTCTCCGTTAGCATGCGTTAGTATTTTCTCGCGCTTTGCGCATCGTGCAAACGCCATCCGCGTTTCAGCGCTTAAATTGACAGACCCTTTGTAAATTCGAAAGTGTATTCCGTGAACGCCTGTGTCCATTGAGATGGCGTCGGTCAGAATGATTGCAAATGCTGGGCACAGCGACGCTACGCAAGCAAAGCGCGAGCGCTGTAGAGTCCGACGCGACCGGCGTCCGTTTGCGCATCCCGGCGGCCACCTGGCTCCGTGCCAGAGCTCGGACAGACGGACGGACTGACAGGACGGACCGACGGACGGATGGACGGACAGACAGACAGACAGACAGACAGACAGACAGACGGACGGACGGACGGACCGACGGACGGACGGACAAGCAGACAGACAGACGGACGGACGGACGGACTGACAGACGAACGGACGGACACCGGACGGACGGACCGACGGACAGACAGACAGACGGACGGACACCGGACGGACAGACGGACACCGGACGGACAGACGGACGGACGGACGGACGGACACTGGACGGACGTGAGCAAGAGACATTATTTGCTTTCACCTTAAAAATATCAGGGTCCCAGCAGGAATCGAACCCAAGAAGCAATCTGCGTGGCAATCAAGTATGCTACCAGAGAGCCACGCCAGGTCTCAGAACTGCATTGGAAAAAGACCTTATGCAGGCGTAATGTTGGTGAAACGTATATGCGGTTGCATTACTGGCTATCTAATTTTTAAAAGATTACATATGTACTCCGATGATGCAGGCGTCATGTCTGGTTAACGTTCATTGCATATTAAAGCTCAGTCCGCTGTAGTTGGTCCATGAAGCACTATCCTGGGCTACCATCCACGCAAGCACAAGTGCTACATATCAGCTTACCGCTTCTGGTGTTGGTATAATACCCATGTTTCTGTCGGCATCGTTACGCAACTGCAAACAACTGGTTATATCAAACATATGCAACTGTTCAACATCTGTCTGCGTACATTTGCACATATCTTTAGCTTCACTTCTCAACGTTTCGCTCAATAAAAAAAATTGCAACCCAGTCACTTTGCCTCAGCATGCTTCGCATAACATCGATTCTCATGGTACTTGGGATCTGCCAAATTTTTGTTTCAACGTTTCCGAGCACAGTTCTCAAATCTTTTCTACCCAGTTCTCTTTTCGTCAAGCTGTAAGTTTAGCGATGCTAGGCCAAACCTGGAACATATGTAATCGGAGTGTGACAGATGTAGGGCTTCTGAACCGAACAGCCTCGAACCGAACGAGCTGGGAGACTGCACTGCTCAGCTTCGCCCTCGAGGACCAATTGTGCAGCGGGCCGAGGACGCCGCCAGAGTTCTAGGAGTCGTGGCCGATACCTAGGCGGGGATATTTACCCAAATCTTCGAATAACTCGCCAGAATTTTGTTTAATGATGTGTCTTATTCTCCTTAATCTTTTTACAGCGAAAGCTGTTCTGAGATCACAAGGGCCGATTCCGGCGCCGTAGTGGTCCGCCGCCGCCGGTGTCCGTAACCACTATTGCTCGAAATAAGAAAAAATTGTGGTGGAGCATATATATGCGGACTGGTTGAATAAAACACATTTGGTTGTTAGTCAGCGCCGTGGTTTGTGTCCTTTCTTCGTCCCGTCTTTTAGCGCTGTTTTATATAACCAGCCCATATGCGTACCCTATTGAAGAAAAGAACTTAGTAAATAAAATATCTATGAGAGAATTGCAATCGAACCCGGGCCCTCTGCGTGGCACTGCAGTACTCTACCACTGAATTACGCCGGCGCTTGAAGCCATTTTGCAAACTGACCCTATGCAGGCTTCATGTTGGGTAACGAATCACGTCAAGATGGGTAATAAAGCGTTTCAGAACAGTTAAGTAAGAACCAGGCGTCATACAATGCGAATTGCGCAACGAGTGGGTCGCTGATTGCTCCAAACCATTACAAAATCCCCAGGCATAATTCTTCATCGTGGTCAGCCAAAGCATCATCAACAAAGTGCACATAATGCCTCACAAGTGTGTACCGGATACCACGCTTTTCCGTAGAATGACACATAATGGCATAGTCGACGCTTCCCCACTACACAAAAATTACGATTGTTGGCGTAGTGGGTACCATGGAAGCGTGCTTCAAGTTGTTGCCCCAAGAGTGTTTAAAAAAAGCTCTAGAATGGCCGCTCTTTCAGATTTCGCTGTGATTGTGCTGCGCGGTCCGCGCAGGCCTGCAGTTTTTCTGGTGTGCCATTTAAGGCCACATTTACATGTTTAGTGCAGCAGCGTAGTGGCGCGGCTTAAAGAACGGTTAGCGCGACAGTGGAACTCCATGAGCTCGGCAGTTCTTAAGAGCAAAGATATTCTTTGTCGAGTCTATCGTTTCCGATATCGGCGTATCGTAGATCAGCTGGTTCATTTTACGGGTATGTGTAACCAAAATTGGGTAAATCCCACTACTCACCACTGGTCCACTAATAATCAAGAAAAGTAGTGTTGCGGGCCGGAAGCTGACGAAACTCATAGAAGACAAGAAGAAGAAGAGGACTGCGCGTACCGAAGGCGAGTGCAATAATACGTTATTAAGCGAATACCAAAAAATTGAACGACACTTTGTACATTCCAAAGTGTGTTCGGCGAAAGCGTGTGGCCATTCCACTGATTATGCCATGTCTTTTTTCTTTTACACTCTCAGTGGGATAAGACACAAACCGAATGGGTGCGTGTTTTCTTCTTAAATTTTTTACCGCCAATCGCAGCGAGACGCGAGACTCATCTTCCTCCGGCCGCATGCGTTAGTATTTTCTCGCGCTTTGCGCATCGTGCAAACGCCATCCGCGTTCCGGCTCTTAAAGTGACGGACCCTTTGTAAATTGGAAAGTGTATTCCGTGAACGCCTGGGTCCATGGAGACGGCGTTCCGTCAGAATGATTGCAAACTCTGGGCACAGCGACGCTACGCAAGCAAAGCGCGAGCGCTATAGAGTCCGACGCGACCGGCGTTCCGTCTGCGCATCCCGGCGGCCACCTGGCTCCGTGCCAGAGCTCGGATGGACGGACGGACGGACGGACGGACGGACGCCGGACGGAGGTCGGACGGACACCGGACGGACACCGGTCAAGATCCATTGCCATATACGGGGTGGCCAGTGAACGGTTGTGCAGCGAGCAGTCGGTTTTTTCAACCAAGAAGCTCGCTAGCAGACGCTGCCTGCGTCGGCGTTAGCGATTCGAGAGAGGTTGAAGCGTAGGAGAGGGGATGACGCGCATGCGCAGTGGGGATGTGGACGCCGCGGGCAGGGATGCCTAGAGGAGAGAGGGGGGAGCATAGGAGAGGAGAAAGGGGGGAACGTAGGAGGGGAGAGAGGGAGGGGACGCGCATGCGCAGTGAAGGTGTGGCCTAGAGGAGAGAGAGGTGGAGAGGAGGTTTTTTATTTTTATTTTTTTAATGGGTTGGCGCATGCGCAGTGGGGGGTGTGGACGGACGGACGGACGGACGGACAGACGGACGGATGGACGGACGGACACCGGATGGACGGACGGACAGACGGACGGATGGACGGACAGACGGACGGACACCGGACGGACGGACGGACGGACACCGGACGTCGGACGGACACCGGACGGACGTGCGCATAAGACATTAAAGGCTTTCGCCTTAAAATGACCTTGCTTCCCTACGCCTAGAACGCAGTTCCCTCGTGTCGTTTCTGCGATGTTTGCGCTTTCAGCAAGGTCAAGCTTCCTGTGGTATCGATGTGGGCGCCTAAGACGCCACGTCGAAGGAACGCCGGGTGCACGCCGGAACGGCGGCCCCGAAGCAGACGTAAGACGCAGTCGGGTCAACGAGCAAAGGACGAAGACTCTCTTTAATATGTACAATGCATTATATGCAATTGAAGTGCGCCCCCCTGGGGGGCAAGAGAACCGGTTCCAAAAACGCAACCGAAACCACTACACCACATCATCCCCTCCCTTGAGAGAGGATGTCCGCATAGTAGCTGGCACATTTAAGTGAACGGCGCCGACGCCTGTACCGGTGCTATTTCCACAAAAGCCGTCTCAACTGCAGCCGCCCACAGCATTCCGGCGGAGCGAAAGAATCGGCCCGTGAACTCTGCCCCCCCTTCAGGAGGAAACTTCTTCCACTGCACTTTTGGCACTGTAGGGGCCGAAACATGCACATGATGGGGAGGCTCAGATGGGGCATGACTCGGCGCCACCGACGCGGAAACCGTGCACAAAATGGCAAAGGGGTCAGTCGGCGCAGACGAGACTGGCGGATGTACACCCGTTGACAAAATAAGCCGGGACGCGAGAGCGACGACCGCAATCAGATAAAACTGCATCGCCGCGCCATCTGACGTGGAAAGTGCGTGTGCGCGTCCTTTCAATCTCGCAGCCGTATCTTTTTATTCGCTTGCAGCGGACCAGCGATCACATGTAGCGTTTTGCACTAGGCGTCGCTTTCTTTCTTCAATTCGTGACGCGCTCAATTCGGCGGGGGCACGGTGGCGGTGAAGTGTACGCGGCTCTCTATGCCCTGATTAAAGAGAGAGCATATCTTGTCTCAGTAGCAAACCGGTACCATACACATCATTACTTTTCTTCTCTGCACGTTCGTTTTAGTTGAAGCGTACCATCCAATGCTGAAACACGAAAGAGAACACCGAAAACGAAAAGGCGTTCAGCCGAAACAATGCTTCATTTTATTAGCATAATATAACAAGAGGCAAACAGGTGACCTAAGGTTGCTCATGTAACAAAATAGGCGAATGAACTAGAAAAAAAAAAGAAAAAAAACGGTGGCTGTAATCGGCGAGGTCATGAGTTGGCCTTGAAAGAACAAAAAAGGAAAGCAACTGAGGGCTAGCGAAAAATAGCAACGGTAAAACTTATCACCTCTGTCCCCTTCACCCCCTGTATAACAAAAATTTAATAGTGCGTGAAGTGGCCATTCACGGAAATAATGTCAGAGATCCTTCTCGGCATAGATTTGTATAGCGAGGTGACATAAGTATTAAGTTGTCATTAAAAACAGTGAAACAGTTGCATCATCGTGGTCACACTCTGAGACTGATCGGCAAGTTTTCGGACAGGATAACAAACGATGCACATCTTCGGAACTATTTGCTGTGATCACGCTTCTTCATAGCTTGCTATATTGTCACGTGGTCGTGACGTTGACCCAAGCAGCAGTCGGTATGGTCAAGATGAAACTGTTTATTAGGCCGAACTTGTGGCCGGTAAACGGAAGGTCAGATTACAGCAATAAGCACTGGCACTGATAGCGGCGAACGGAGCGTCGGCCGTCGATGAACTGAACTTCGCTGGAACGCGCCGGCTTTTATAAATCACGCGTCGAACATTCTAGCCTTATCACTAGTGGTCGCGCAAGCTCTGGAATAATCTTGAGTGTTACCGTCTTGCGTACAATCTTAACAAAACGATCTACTACAACCGAGAAGCTTCTGGAACAATAAGGTGCGGTCTGCGCCGAGTACTGCTGATAGTCTTTGTGGGTGGAAACCGAATACAGTAAAAGAAACGCGCGTGGCAATGCCCCCCTCTGAAAAGGCATCGTCCCGATGCTTAGAACAGAACACATGGGAAAAATACATGCAACAATAAATAACGACAATAAATCAAGAAATTTGAATAAACAATAGGCACAAGCAAGAAAGTCCAATAAAAAAAGTACAGTCCTCAGGTTCACTACCGCGCGTAAAACGGCTTGAGGCGCACGACATGGACGACTTCAGGTCGCGCACGGCGCCGTTGAGAGTTCGAAATGCCGTCGGGGACAACCTCGTAGTCGAGTGTGCCGAGACGTCGAAGCACCCTATACGGTCCGAAGTATCGTCGCAGAAGTTTTTCACTAAGTCCACGTCGTCGTATGGGTGTCCACACCCAAACGCGGTCGCCGGGCTGGTATTCCACGAAGCGTCGTCGAAGATTGTAGTGGCGGCTGTCAGTCGTCTGCTGATTCTTGATCCGCAGGCGGGCGAGCTGTCGTGCTTCTTCGGCGCGCTGTAGGTAGGCGGTCACGTCGATGTTTTCCTCGTCGGAGACATTGGGCAACATGGCGTCGAGCGTCGTTACCGGGGTCCTTCCGTAGACCAATCCATACGGCGTCATCTGCGTCGTTTCTTGTACAGCCGTGTTGTATGCAAAGGTCACATACGGAAGGATGGCATCCCACGTCTTGTGCTCGACGTCGACGTACATGGCCAGCATATCGGCGATGGTCTTATTTAGACGCTCGGTGAGGCCATTGGTCTGTGGGTGGTAGGCGGTGGTCCGGCGGTGACTTGTTTGGCTGTACCTCAGGATCGCCTGTGTTAGGTCCGCTGTAAAGGCCGTACCTCTGTCGGTAATGAGGACTTCCGGGGCGCCATGACGTAGTACGATGTTCTCGACGAAGAACTTTGCTACCTCGGCGGCACTGCCCTTGGGCAGCGCCCTTGTCTCGGCGTAGCGGGTGAGGTAGTCCGTTGCTACGACGATCCATTTGTTTCCGGAATTTGACGTCGGGAACGGCCCCAGTAAGTCCATGCCGATTTGCTGGAACGGTCGGAGAGGTGGCTCGATGGGTTGCAGAAGTCCGGCTGGCCTAGTGGGTGGTGTCTTCCGTCGTTGACAATCTCGACAGGTCTTCACGTAGTGGGTGACGTCGGCAGCGAGGCGAGGCCAGTAGTACTTTTGTTGTATCCTCGCGAGCGTACGGGAAAATCCAAGGTGTCCAGCCGTCGGGTCGTCATGCAGAGCGTCCAGAACTTCGGGACGTAACGCTGAAGGTACTACGAGGAGGGAGTCGGCCCGAAGTGGCGAAAAGTTTTTCTTTAGGAGAATGCCGTTCCGCAAGAAAAACGACTGCAGTCCTCGTCTGAATACCTTTGGAGCCATGGTGGCCTTGCCCTCGAGGTATTCTATAAGGCCCTTGAGGTCCGGATCGGCTCGCTGTCGTTCGGCGAAGTCATCGGCGCTTATGGTTCCCAAGAAGGAGTCATCACTAAGGTCGTCCTGTGGCGGCGGGTCGACGGGGGCGCGAGACAAGCAGTCGGCGTCAGAATGCTTTCGTCCGGACTTGTAAACGACGGTAACGTCGAATTCTTGAAGTCTGAGACTCCATCTTGCGAGACGACCTGAAGGGTCTTTCAAGTTAGCTAGCCAACACAAGGCGTGGTGGTCGCTTACAACTCTGAAGGGCCTACCGTAGAGGTAGGGGCGAAACTTCGACGTAGCCCAGATGATGGCGAGGCACTCTTTTTCTGTTGTTGAATAGTTGGCCTCTGCCTTGGATAGCGACCGGCTAGCATAACTGATAACCCTTTCCAGTCCGTCCGTCTTCTGCACAAGGACGGCGCCGAGTCCCACGCTGCTTGCGTCGGTGTGCACTTCTGTTTCGCCGTGTTCGTCGAAATGCGCAAGTAACGGAGGCATTTGCAGGCGTCGTTTTAGTTCTTGAAATGCTTCCTCTTGCGGTGTTTCCCACCTTGAACTCGACGTCGGTTCTGGTAAGGTTAGTGAGTGGCTCGGCGATGCGGGCAAAATTTTTGACGAACCGCCTGTAATAGGCGCACAGGCCGAGAAATCGACGGACGGCCTTCTTGTCGGCGGGTGGCGGGAATGTAGCGATGGCGGCTGTCTTTTGAGGATCGGGGCGTACTCCGGACTTGCTGATCACGTGACCCAAGAACAAGAGCTCCTCATATGCGAAGCGGCACTTTTCAGGCTTCAAAGTGAGGCCGGAGGTCTTGATTGCTTGAAGTACTGCGTCAAGTCGTCGGAGGTGTTCGTCGAAGTTTGAAGCAAACACAATGACGTCGTCCAGGTACACCAGGCAAGTCTGCCACTTCAATCCTGCCAGTACTGTGTCCATAACCCGTTGGAAAGTCGCAGGCGCCGAGCAAAGACCAAAGGGCATGACCTTGAACTCGAAGAGGCCGTCTGGTGTTATAAACGCGGTCTTTTCTCGGTCTCTCTCGTCGACTTCAATTTGCCAATAGCCGGTCTTGAGGTCCATCGACGAAAAGTACCGCGCATTGTGGAGTCGATCGAGGGTGTTGTCTATCCGTGGGAGAGGGTACACGTGCTTCTTCGTTATTTTGTTCAGGCGGCGGTAATCGACGCATAAGCGTAGGGTTCCGTCCTTTTTCTTCACTAACACCACGGGTGACGCCCACGGACTCTTTGAAGGCTGGATGATGTCGTCGCGTAGCATTTCGTCGACTTGTTTCTTTATTGCCTCGCGTTCCCTCGTTGAAACTCTGTACGGGCTCTGACGTAGTGGCCTGGAACTTTCCTCTGTTATGATGCGGTGTTGTGCGACTGGGGTCTGTCGAACTCTGGACGACGACGAAAAGCAATCCTTGTATTGCAGGAGCAGGGTTTTGAGCTGTTCTTGTTTATGCGTCGGAAGGCTCGGATTGATGTCGAAAGTTAGTTGATGAGCTTGGTTCGTCGTGGCGTGTTCGGTAAACTCGGCGAGGGCGAGGGCGTCGCTGGTTTCGACAATGTCTTCGATGTAGGCGACCGTCGTGCCTTTGCTCACGTGCTTGTATTCGTTGCTGAAGTTCGTAAGCATCACTGTTGCTTTCCCTTCACGCAACTCGGCGATGCCTCGTGCGACGCAAATCTGACGGTTTACAAGCAGGTGCTGATCACCCTCGATGACTCCTTCGAAGTCTGCCGGTTTTTCGGTGCCGACGGAAATGATGACGCTGGAGAGAGGCGGAACGGTGACGTGCTCTTCTATCACGTTCAATGCATGGCTCCCTGGCGTCGTCTGGGTAGGCAGCGCTTTTTCTGAGGTTAGTGTTATCGACTTAGACCTTAGGTCGATGACGGCGCCGTGTTTACTTAGGAAGTCCATCCCAAGTATTACTTCCCTGGAGCAGTGCTGTAGGATTAGAAAGCTTGCTGGATAGGTCCGGTTATTGATGGTGACTCTTGCTGTGCAAACACCGGCTGGCGTTATTAGATGACCCCCAGCGGTACGGATTTCAGGGCCTTGCCAAGCAGTTCTCACTTTCTTCAGCTTCGTCGCGAAAGGCCCGCTGACGACGGAATAGTCGGCTCCAGTGTCGACGAGAGCGGTGACGTTGTGACCGTCGAATATTACGTCGAGGTCGCTGGTTCGTCGTCGTCCGTTGCGGTTGGGTCGCGGCGTCGGATCACGGCTACGTCGATTTGTTGCGCTGCTTCCTTGTTGCGTCGTCACGTCTTCGTCGGTCCGCGACGTTTCGTCGGCAGGGCTTCGTCTGCTTCGCGTCGTGTTCTGCAGGTTTCGTCGCGTTGTCGTCGTCGGCGGCCGCGGAGGATCTTCGGCATTTCGTCGTACAGCAACCGCACCTCCATCGGTTGCTGCCCTTAGTTTCCCGGATACGGGCTAGGCGACCGGCCCCGGTTTGGGCCAGTGTACTGCCGGACGGTGCGGTGACATGTAGCGGCCGGGCGACGGCGAGCGGGAAGGTCGTCGTTCTTGCCACTGTGTTCCGGAGAGGTAGTCGTCGATGTCGCGAGGCCGTTCGCCTGGCTGCGGACGCGGCGCGTTGACGGCGAATCCGCGTAGTCCCATCTGGCGGTACTGGCAGCGGCGGTAGGTGTGGCCAGCTTCTCCGCAGTGGTAGCATAGTGGGCGGTGATCGGGGGCGCGCCAAACGTCGGTCTTCCTCGGCGTGTATCGTTGGCCGGCTGGCGGGCTGTATGACGTCGGTGGTGGCGGCGGAGGTGTCTGGCGGCGGAACTGCGGCGGAGTGGCGTCTTTACGTGGGCGCGGCGGAGGAGCGGGGACGGCGGGCCGCAGCAGCGTAGCTGATAGCCTGTGGCTGCGGCTGTACTGCTGGCTGAGCAACGCCAAGTGACTGCTGGATCTCCTCGCGTACTACCTCAGCAATCGACGTCACCTCTGGCTGTGGAAAAGAGAGCTTCCGGAGCTCCTCTCGCACGATGGCGCGGATGGTTTCGCGCAGATCTTCAGAGCCGAGGGCTTGAACAGCTGCGCTGTCTGGAGTCAGGCGACGATTGTACTGTCGGGTGCGCATTTCTAGCGTCTTCTCAATCGTCGTCGCTTCCGAGACGAATTCTTCGACGCTGTTTGGTGGATTCCGCATCAGTCCCGCAAAGAGCTCCTGTTTCACTCCTCGCATGAGGAAGCGAACTTTCTTTTCTTCGGGCATGGCTGGATCTGCGTGGCGGAAGAGTTTGGTCATTTCTTCCGTGAATAATGTGACGTTCTCGTTCGGGAACTGGATGCGGGTTTCGAGCGTAGCCTCGGCCCTCTCCTTGCGGACGACGCTCGTGAATGTGGCCAGGAACCTGGTACGAAAAACGTCCCATGTTGTCAGGATGCGCTCTTGGTTTTCAAACCATGTCCCTAGCCGCGTCTTCCAAGGCGAAGTACACATGCCGTAGCTTGTCTTCATTGCTCCAGTTGTTAAAAGCGGCGACACGGTCGTATTTTTCAAGCCAGGTCTCCGGGTCCTCGTGTGATGAACCGCGGAAAGTTGGCGGCTCCTTCGGCTGCCGGAGCAGGATGGGCGCAGGCGGCACAGGGGCTGTCATCGTCGCTGCGGTTGAGGTCGTAGTCTTGGTTTGCCTTGTGTTTTCCGGCAGGAGTCCGTGCTCTGGCTGCAAGCCTTTCAGCCTGCGGCTAGCTCGTTGCTGCACGGGGGCTTCGGTGTCTTCTCCGCGCTGTGGGCTGGGTTCACGGCTTGACGGGGGCGTCCGGAACATGAAGGAACAGCATCTTCACCAGATGTCACGTGGTCGTGACGTTGACCCAAGCAGCAGTCGGTATGGTCAAGATGAAACTGTTTATTAGGCCGAACTTGTGGCCGGTAAACGGAAGGTCAGATTACAGCAATAAGCACTGGCACTGATAGCGGCGAACGGAGCGTCGGCCGTCGATGAACTGAACTTCGCTGGAACGCGCCGGCTTTTATAAATCACGCGTCGAACATTCTAGCCTTATCACTAGTGGTCGCGCAAGCTCTGGAATAATCTTGAGTGTTACCGTCTTGCGTACAATCTTAACAAAACGATCTACTACAACCGAGAAGCTTCTGGAACAATAAGGTGCGGTCTGCGCCGAGTATTGCTGATAGTCTTTGTGGGTGGAAACCGAATACAGTAAAAGAAACGCGCGTGGCAATATCCTCTATAGAGAGCATGTAAATCACAACGCGTTTCGCCTGGCTGCAGAAAGTTACAAAAACACGTGGCAGCAGTGATGAACTCAAAAAAGCTTAGTGACAGCTCAAAAGAACTTAGCGTGTTCATCAGTGAGTTCCCTGCTTCTCTGAACTCTAAGTGTGGGCTCTTCGAACCACGTTAAAACGAGAAGGACGCTTGAGCTTCGCCCTTCTCCATAATTAGCCTCAACGTGCCGTGAGGAAAAGAAAGCCTGTGCGCGTAACATGGAACGTATTTTTGCCACGCAGAACGCGCTGATTTTTCGTGCACTACCAACGACGCTTACGTATAGACACCGACACCGGAATTTATTCGAAAGGAGCTTTTAACACCAGCGCGATAAACGAAAAGTTCGGCTGCTCTGCGTTGTCTGTGAAGCGAGCCGCGTACACTTCACCGCCACCATTCCCCCGTCAAACTGAGCGCGTCACGGATTGAAGAAAGCGACGCCTAGCGCAAAACGCTACATGTAATCACTGATCCGCTGCAAGCGAGTAAAAAGATATGGCTGCGAAATTGAAGGGACGCGCATGCGCACTGCCCACGTCAGATGGCGCGGCGATGCAGTTTTATCTGATTGCGGTCGTCGCTCGCACGTCCCGACATATTTTGTCAACGGGTGTACTTCCGAAGCACGCAGAACAGGAACTGGCACGGAGAACAGGGCTGGCACGATCGGCGGATGCACCTCCAGCGCGTGTAGAACAGTACCAACCTCCCGGAAAGCACCAACAATCGGAGGAAGCACAGCCGGAGCGTGCGCAGCAGCAGGTAGAACGGCAGTAGCAGACACAATCGGAGTATGGGAGCTGGGACGCAAGCAGGTGAAGTATGGTCATTAGCAGCAGACCCAGTCGCAACAGCCATTGTAGCAACAGACGCGCTCCCAGTCGAAGAAATCACAGCCAGAGTACGCCCAGCTGCAGGTAACACGGCAGGAGCAGGTACATCAGGAGCACGGGCATCTGGGACGCGAACAGGTGCCGCACAGGAAGTAAGCACATACTCAGTCTGAGCAGGGATCGTCGAAGGACGGGAAGTCGAAGTATGGCCGAGAACAACTGGCATGTTTTCCGCAGAAGAGCATGTAATCTTTGTCCCATTGAAAGCTGGGACTGTGCACGGCAGCACACTCTTGACCTGCATCACCGTCCGGAACCGCCACCGAAGTTCCCACTGAGCGGCACATCTCGCTGAAGTGTCCTTGCTTGCCACAGCTGTTGCAGGTACGGCAGCGCGCAGGACAGGACGGAAAATTCGCCCAGTGCTGAGGCGAACCGCAGCGGTGACAGACACTCGGCGGGGCCGACGGCGCAGTTGCGATGGATGCACGTGGTTGCAGTGAAGGTCGAGGAAGGGCGACCGCCGCGGCGTCCAAGCTCGCGTCGCGTAGCAGAGTCCACTTGCAGAGCAGTCAGCTGCTGCAACGCGCGGTCGACGCGCTCCTCTTCCCGGGCGTGCTCCAACGCTGACTCTATAGTAAAAGCGTCTCCCATCTGTATGAAACTCCGAAGCAGGTTAGGGTCGCGCAGGCCGTGTAGAATCTGACCGTGCAGCATCGTAGCTGCTGCGGTGCTGAAATTGCAGTTGTCGGCCAAACGACGCAGCGCTTGCATGAATTGGACGGCAGTTTCGTCCGGTTGTTGAACTCTCCGCCGGAATTGGGCGCGCACGCAGACAGCCTCTTCAGGCGGCGCGAAGTATGCGTCCAGAACGGCTAAGGCCTGCTGGTACGCGTCGCGTGCTGCGCCGTCTCCGGTAGCCTGGTAGCCGTCAAGGTGCGTCTGCTCGTCAGCAGCCTTGTAGTAGGTATGCAATCCCTCCACGCCGAGCGCGTTAAGAAGCAGCACCTTCTTCCTTTCCGGCGTAGCGTCCGGGGCCGCCGCGTCGGTGTACACCTGCAAGACGCGGTGCCACTTCTTCCACGGAATCGGAGGCACGCCAGGGCATCGCAGGAACGGAGGTGGTGGAATTGCTGAGTACATGCCGCCGAAGAGACAGAGCGCGACGGAAGAACAGCAGTAGAATGCGAAGTAGAAGCGGAGGCAATGAACGTAGTGGCCGCAAACACGTGTAATAGGCTGCAGTCCTGTCAATCAGCCGAAATATCCATATGCAAGGGTATCTTGAACGTGAGCCGTACAGCAGAAGTAAGCAGAAGGCAGGATGGCTCACATTTCGGCAGGATTGATCCGCAATTTCCTCGTTGCCAATGTGGTATCGACGTGGGCGCCTAAGACGCCACGTCGAAGGAACGCCGGGTGCACGCCGGAACGGCGGCCCCGAAGCAGACGTAAGACGCACTCGGGTCCACGAGCAAATGACGAAGAGAACCGGTTCTCAAAACGGAACCGAAACCACTACACCAAACTTCCCCTTTCTCTGGATGAAGTCACCCGACGTGAGCGTCACTGAGAAATGACCAGGCTACCGGCTAACGCACGGCAATGGCCAGTATGCGATTAGAGCACAGGTGGTGAATGTGCCGATGGACGTTCAGACAACTGCACATTGGCTTTCCAGAAACGCCACTGATGACGTTGCCATGTATGAGAGTTGTAGAGTCGAGATGCAACAAAAGTATACTATCACCTCAAAGCATGACAAAAATGTTTGCAAAGGAGCAGTAGTGAAACAACCTATCGAAAATACTTTCAAAACATAGAAATTGCGATAGCCTGACGAAGCCACTTGCTTAGCCCTTTCATCAATGTCCGCGAAGCGGTGCTTGTTGAATTTTTTATAGGCCTCGATCCTGAATATTAGTGAAAAAATAATCCTAGGTGGTTGTTCTAAGAAAAAAAGAAAGCTCCAAATATATTCGAATGCATAGGGTGTGTTATCACGATTTGCAAGAAATATCAGGCTTCGGATAAAAATTTGTACCATTCGTTTGTGCTGGCATGCGAATTACACTTACTGAGCATGCTCTGAAGAATGCAGTAATCTGCTCTTACACTTATGCATCATTGAAGCGGTTATGAAATGTGAGTGTGTACAAGCTGTCATGAACCATCTCCGGCACGAGCACTGAGTTGGGCAGCAAAGGACTTCGGTTCTCCAAGTCCAGGAGCGCTTCTTTAGCTGAAATTTTGTCCTGCCTCTTCAAGGGTGAGAACCAACCCAGTTCAAAGCAAATTGAAGAGCATTGTCGTTCTGCGGGAGCGAATTCTCAACTTCATCAAAAAATTGTAGCCTCCGCGATTACCTACGGTGGCACGGCATTCGGTAGGACTAGATTGCAGCAGCCACGGCAAAACTAGGCAACAAAAATGCGGTTTTTACTTCTTGTAATGAGAAATTTGACTTGAGAGTTATTGAATGGTGGCTGAGAACACGTTCGTAGAACTGAAACGCACTCTGAAATGAACTGTCTGAAAATGAAGTGCATAAGCATTGCGTTCAGTGACGCTTCGGTGGGGAACCTGAAAAAAAGTTCCCACATCTGAACAGTTGACTTATGGGCATTTGTTCAATTGATACTTCACTGTACCACCCAATCCGTGAGCGACCTCCCGTAGAGGGTACGTGCCAGAAGTATTAAGAGAGGCAACATGATCACCATCAATTGCACGCGCTGTCTCGGGAACACAACAAGGTTAGTCCTGCGTCGGTGCCTGAAGAGACGGCTTCATCACGATCAGAGCACGTCGTTTTTCAAGTACACGGCCATCGCCTCAGGTCCTGGACCGGCTAGAGCTAAAACATGGTGATGTGATTGGTTTTTTTTGCTTTCGTTGGTTTGATTAACGTTGACTAGAACACAGCCACTGGAGACAGCGATGTCATGCAAACTTCGGGATAATTTTGGTAGCCTCGGCATTTTGTTCCATTACATAGTGTGTACGGAACAGGAACCGTACACGTAATTTTGAGTGATATGAGAGCGGAATTGACTTGTCTAAGGACGCTTACGCCGCAAACCAGATCTTGGAAAACGTGGATAATATCCTACACCTGACAGCTTGAGTTGTTTGGTTTCATCAATGAAGTGGCAAATTAGGAGCAGCCACAAATTAAGAGTCGGTCATCTGATATCTCTTCCATCCGAACCCTTCATGCTTTCTTTTTTTCTTATTCTTTTGTGCTTGTATTCGAGGTTTGTTTCTGCACAAAGTGTACAGCTTAACATTGATCATAAGGTAACACAATCCTCTTCAGATACGTGTAGATTGGCATAAAGAAAAATAATAGTTATCCCTCCCTAGAAAATGCAGCGCTTCATTAAGAAATCAGTATAGCGGGTTCCTATAGATCATGGGTGCCATGCCTGTGAATTATCTTAAATAATTGTGGTGAAAATGTACTTCTTCCCCAAAGCTGTACGCAACCTGCTCTAGTAACGGTATCATCGGCGCGTTTCAGAAAACACCACTATACGAGGTCGAATGTGATACTTATTGGTCCTAGGCTACATTTCGGATGTATGCGCAGTGTCACGGGCACAGAGGACACTTGAGCAGTCATTGTGCCTCTGGTCTTCCCATTATACCTTCTAATATCCTAGCGCCGGGGTATCTGTTGCCAGTAAAACTTCGAGCCTGAAGAGAGTTGCTGACTCCAGTGCGACGCTGACGTTGTTCTTGAACAGGCGTCGGGCTTTCATGTCTTTGTGGTGATGTCTTGTGCAGTAACAGAGCAGCACCTGAACAATATGACATATTGTCACTGAGTAAAGAAGATAATACGTTAATTAAGGATTACATCTTCAACGGGGAGCCAGATCAAATAACACTCAAAGCACAATAGCCCTATGAGAACCAAAAATAATGAAAAATTACACCATCTCCCGCTAAAGGGAACCATGTGTAGATGCGAAGCAGCGGGCGCTAACGCTTACACTGGCGGCGGCGTTGACGCTGGCGCTCATCGCAGCGTTGCGCAGGAGAGAAAACTGGGGAGGCGCAAAGCACGCAGTGATGGAGCGGTGTTTCCTACTGGAACATGCCAATCGCTGCT